>JBBPCY010000039.1:4895490-4909130 GCA_037974405.1 Brachyalestes nurse | reverse complement strand
AAATCGGCAGTCACGACATATATATATATATATATATATATATATATATATATATATATGTGTATAGACATATATATGTGTATAGTTATTATTAGTATTAACATTATTAGTATTAGTAGTAATTATTTGCTCTCTGAACCTACACAGGTGAGTTTATATGTAAAGTGACAATGGTGAAATAGTGGCCAACAATGATATCATAGTGACAAAATTATGCAGAAGTTTTGGAATTTCAGATTTTTGTTACTTCTGTTGATGCTGAATAATGTGTCCATGAGAAAAATAGATACGATTTGCTTCTCTCTTTACTTTTCTGCGGTGTGTTAATGCAAAAATGATAATTCATGCTTTTCGCGCTGGCCTCCAAATGATTGTTACACTCCTCTGTTCACCTGAGATAGTTGGACTTATTAAAAAGAAAAAATCATAGGTCCTTGATTTATACTGTACTGGGATCAAGATTCTTTATTTGTCACATGCATAGTTATACAACTGCACCACGCTGTGAAGTGTATGCTGAACCGCTCCTTTTATGACTGTGCAAACATTAGAAAATAAATACACATCTAAATGTAAAAACAAATTAATATGAAAACAACGTAAACAGGAAGTTAAAGGTAAAATTTGAAGGCTACATTAAAGTTTTAAGTTATAACTGTAGCAGTAGTCTGGCAGGTTTACATAAGTACGATGTGTGAGTGGGATGATCTGCTTTACTTCTTCAGAGACAAAGAAAAGGTGGTCAGTTTTTCCTTTGGGTGGTAATAAGTGGTCTACTGAGCTTTTCACTCCAGCTTTAATGTGGCTCAGCCTGAGTGATCTGGTGTGGATGAGATCTTCATGGTGTGGTTTGTTCTCACAGGCAGATCAGAGGTTTGTGTGGAACGGATATCTTCTCAGAGATTTCTTTGCGCAACCCGAGGTAAGTGCTCAAACACTGATTACACAGATTATACAATTAATGCGGTCACATTCTCATCATGACTTGTATATTTTCTGCTTTTTTTTAGCTTCAGAAGTTTGCTTTTCCTGTCATCCACGGCTGTATCCTTTCAGTCTGCTGCATCGGTTTATTTACAACGTTTAAGGACGCCATCCCAGGCCGAGCTGCTCACTAGGGGGCAGCACTGAGCTTTCCAGCATGTTTCTGTGCGTTCGTTATCAAGACTGTGGATTTTGTGGGCGATAGGAGAATTTGATATTGTTATCAAGAAAAATTACATCATCATAAGCTTCTGTGGGCATATGTTGAGCATGTTGCGGTCGTTTTAAAGATTACTAACCAACCATCTGTCAACAGAAGAGCACAAGTGTGAACCACAACTCACAATATATTAGATGACCAATAATATATGTTTAGTTATTTCCTTTTTATTTGGATATGCCACTAGGGGAAAACACAGTCAGGGATAAAATGACAAACATAACATATATAAAATATACCTAATCCTTAAAGAATATCATGTTATACCAGAAATACGAAAATAGGTCAACGGAGGTCATCAGAAACCAAAACCAGACCGAAATCTGTGTAGGTACGTCCCCAGTGCTACAATATTTATAATATTTAATGTAGAAGGTTAGTAAAAAATAAAACTCATTTACATACTTTCCACACCGGATGTAGACGTTTAGCCAAGACATGTATGAAGTTAATGTTGCTATCGAAGAAAATAGTCACCCAAATCTTTGTGGTAAATACATCCTCAAAACGTCTGAACACGCTCGAGTCATTGAGGTCATTAAGGTGGCACAGACATGTGGTGTGGTTTAGTAGTGGCAGAATGTGAGTTGTGAAGGGGAACAACACTTTTGGATGTGGTTTGAGCTGGGTATGGGTTTTGATGATGGAATGTGGCAGAAACCGTTTGGGTGACTACTGACGTCTGGTGTTAATTATATATTAGTCTTGTTGCGCCAGTGCTGGACTGAAGAAGAAAGCACCAAACACGTCTTGGCTGCTCTGCTACAGAGTAGAATACCGTGTAAGTGAGGGTTTTTTTTTTTTTTGCCAAACAGTTTCTTTAAGACTGAATATTTGCTGATAACTAAAAACTGATGATCATGTCAGTTCTTAGTCATCACACCTCTAATGAGCAAATACTCAGTCCAAAAAAAAAACAAATTATGATTAAGTGATATGTTTTAAATGACCATAATTACCATACCATGTGATAATTAAATATTTACAATTTTAAAACTAATAAAACAAAGCAGTAGGGCGAAACATTACATCGAGATGCTTGATGTTTTGCCAATAAATGGTATGATTTTAACTGCTGGGAAACTGAGGTTGTATAAGATGGACTTGTGATTCCACATTTAATAGCTTTTAAAAATGATTATGGGAATGATTTTGTTCACAGCACTTCACTAAGTGCGTTTAAATCCTGGGCCAGGATTTATCACATCATTCATATTCAAATTGGTCCCACAGCAATGTGAAGATTATGTGCCAAATTTTGGCTTATTTAACATGTACTTTAGATTTTAAATTAATACTACAGTAGTTAAACTGTGCATTAGTTCAGCAGGGTCTCGTGCAGCCCATCGTTTTGGGAGAACTGGTGTAAATCAGATGTGCGCTGAAAGAGTTGTGTGGAGCCTTTACCATGTTCTACAGTTATTGCGATGAAGCCGTGCTGCATCAACGGAAAGATATTCGAGTGGATCCTCATCTCCAGGAGGAGCTGTTTCAGAGCTGGGGTTCGGTACTACGTCAGAGGTGATTTCTTTGTAATATTATTTACTCTTAAAAATGATTCTTAATTTAATTTATCTATTCTTTAGCTTTTATTTCAGGATATGTTCCCTAAAGTGACCTTGAGAGTCATGAAAGGCGATTATAAATATAATGTAGTATTATTATTATTATTATTGTTATTATTATTTTATTATTATTATATCTGTAGAGTGTCGTGCTCACTCTTTTCTGCTAGCGCTCATTTATATTTAAGTCAAGTAGGTTTTATTCGTCATTTCTGCCATATACACACAGTACATAGTAAAAACGAAACAACGTTCCTCCAGGACCATGGAGCAGCACAAGAGCAGAGCAGAACAGAACACAAGTGCAAACAGGACAGAGAGCTCAAAAAAGAACACGAGCAATAATGCGACATGACAAGACCACGTTCAGTGTGATGTACAACAGCTACAGTGTGGACAGTATTTGACCGGCTCTGTATTTTAGCCGATGTGCAAAGTTGCAGAATAGAAGTTACATGTGCAAAAACAGCAATAAATATGACTGCGATTTTAGCAGCAATACAGAACAGCAATAAATGTAATTGTGCAAATTGTGGCATCAGCATGATAAAGAATGTCATGTTTTATGTTTTAAACAGAGTGTGCAGTATTTAAAACAGAATTTTAACAGGTAATTGGAGTCTGAGCTGTTATGGCTTGAATACCAACTTTTAACCACATTGTGCTCTTTTCCGCCAGGAATCGACTCAGAAGGACATGCTGCTAACTTTGTGGAAACGGAGCAGATAGTTCAGTATAATAACTCCAGAGCCTCCTTTGTGCAGGTTAGTTTAATAAAAACAAAACTGCGTATTGAAGTGCTTAGGTCTTACCAGAGCCTTGAAAAAAGAAAAGAACTATTAAATGCTTCTAAAGCTGTTTGCTGTGGGATTTAAAAGCAGTTCAGTGGAGAACCTGCTACTTTACCGTAGATCTAAATGAACAGGGCCCTTACAGAAAAATAGTTTTGTAGTTCCTGATGGAAGAACCATTTATAAGCAGTCCAGGTTTGAACAGCAGTTCATTTTCTCCTGCCTTAAGCCTTCATATATTATACAAGGCTAAGAAAAATTCTCTGAACTCTGAAAAGCACACACAAAAATGTCATTAAGTGAAAGGTTAGATGAAATTGGCTCCAATTTGCATTTGGTTTTTTCCACTTGTTAAATCTACATCTCTCAACTGTTGGAGTCATTTGGAGTGATTTGATAGTGCATTGTATAGTTACCAGTTCAAATTTCTTTACAGTGGTGGTGAATAGAACCAGGGGTTGTGATGTCTACAACATGTATATATCCAATATAAATACACTATATAGACAAAAGTTTTGGGACACCTGACCATTACACCACAAGATTTTGGAGTTTCTGTGGGAATTTGTGTCCATTTATTCTGTAGCATTTATGAGGTCAGACGAGAAAGTCTGGATCACAATCTCCGTTCCAGTTCATCCCAAAGGTGCTGGATGGGGTTGAGGTCAGGACACTGTGTGGACCAGTCAAGTTCTTCCACACTGAACTCCTCCAGCCACGTCTTTATGGAGCTGCTTTGTGTTCTGGGACACAGTCATGCTGGAATAGAAAAGGTTCTTCCCCAAACTGGGTCCATAAAGTTGGAAGCATGGCGTTGTCCAAAATGTCTTGGTCTGCTGCCTTCACTGGAAGTAAGGGTCTACCTGAATTCAGTAAGAGGTGTGTCGCAATGCTTTTGTCCATATAGTGTCTCAATAATATCACGATGCCTCTTTTCAGTCTTTGTCTGATGTGTTTTACCATCCTTTATTCTTCTGTTTGTGAGAAAAGGCCACTTTCTTAGGATTGTTTTTGTGTTCTAAGGACCACTGCTCTCATTGGTGGTCTTGGTTTTGGAGGGAGGGCAGGGATGTGATCATGGCGGACTTTTATAGCTTGTTTATGCTGAGAGCCAGATATAGTCACCGGAGCATATTTGTATTAATTGCATATCTTGGTTCATTTGGGATTTTTTTTTTACAGCAAATGGATGATGCAGTGTACACATTCGAGCAGCTTCTCCACCAGAGCCTGGAGAGCCCAGAGGAGGAGGGCCTCTGCAAAACCATCCAAAAATGCCAGGACAGGGTCATCAAGGTCAGTCAAAGAAGTTCATTAGTCTTGGGCATTTAAAAGGAACTTACAGTGTTGTCTTATCAATGTCTCACAATATTATGTCTGTCTCATACCTGACTACAGAAATTTGACTATGACAGTAGTACTGTGCGGAAGAGGTTCTTCAGAGAGGCCCTTCTCCAGATCTTTATCCCCTATATGTTGAAACAGCTCTCCCCGCCCCTCTCTGCAGTAAGATCCTCAAATTCAGTTTATATGCAAATCATTATCTTTCATTGCATGCTGGTAATCTGCTGTCATGCAAATCCTAACACAATGTTTGCCTCTAGGAGCTCCCTCGTTTCCAAGAGATGATCTTTGAAGACTACTCCCGTTTCATTCTTGTCGAGAACGTCTTTGAGGAGGTGGTACTTCAGGCTGTCATGAAGGACATTATGATGGGTAATGTTGCAAATTATCTGCTGGCAGTTTGTTTGGCACTTTTCCACTGATTATATGCATGGTAATTTGAGGGTAATTTTTTTTTTCTTATTTTAATAGAGGTTAGTTCCTCCCATCTATTTAAATCACTTGAATACTTTTTTTATTATTATTATTTCAGTGCTTTGTGCTGAATTACTGAAAAAAATCTTTTAAAAAAATGTACAAAACATCTGTAAATTAGTCAAATACATAAAATTATTATTCTTAATATTGATTGGAAGGCATTCTAACATTAATTACTGAAATCAAAATATTCAAGTAATTAATGTTAAAGTGAATTAAATTGAAATTCTGTGACTTCACACTTAATTTTCATATTTTTCCTTTTAGAAATATTTAACACCACGTTATATTCATTTATTGCCCCATATTCATAGGGAAGGTCAGTTCAGTTTAAAAAGTGGTGAGAGAATTTGTGAATGGTTTATCTGGCTTACAGCTTTGGTAAAAAGTGTATCTGGAACCTAGAGTGACACAATGGCCTGCATTGGCCCTGAGTATTACCAGTAATTACAGTTTTTACCCCCAACATTTCCACCTTAATTGCCTCGTCTTTTTTTTTTTTTTTTTGGTTTGTATAAAGTCCTGCCGGTAGCCTAGTGGTTAGGTAGTAGCCCCTGCAATCAGAAGGTTGTGTGTTTTAATCCCAACACTGCTAGTGTCATCAAAGTTCCGTCCCTATACACCGCCGTCATGTGTGACCATAAGGGGCCTCTTTACTTTATTTCAGAGAGAATCCTGCCAGATGTGTATTTTTATCTTACCAGGTTTAGCTGCAGTTTTTAATTGTCTTCTCGTTTCCAGCTGTGAAGGAGGCTGCTGTTCAGAGACGGCATAACCTGTACAGGGACAGCATCGTGCTGACCAACAGTGACCCCAACCTGCACCTGCTGGAGGAGAACCCCCCCATTGACTGGGCGGGAGAGTACGGGGGAGGCCAGGCTGAGGTGGATGGGGAACAGGGGGGTGAAGGAGGAGATGCATTAGCCCAGAGGAGGCGCCGGATGAAGCAAGTGGTCTCCATGATCCAGGAGGATGGAACAGCCACAGTTTTGCCCGAGTCCTGCCTGGAGGTTCCTGGGGTCGATGACATTCCCGAGGAGGAGAGCGAAGGGGATTCAGACACCAAATCCTCATCTGCATCTGAAAAGGAAGTGCCTACTGGAGCTAGCGCCAAAGAGGAGGTCGCTGTGGCAACATCTAAGGACATGGCATCTGCTTTACCCAATGGAACTACAATAAAGGAGGAGCAAACGACAAATCCCAGCGTTCAAGAGGCAGAGCCAAGGTCTCCAGATACAGAAAGTAAGTTGGCCATAGAGAGTGCCATCCAAGAGATAGAAGACGCCGTGCAGGAAGAAGAGAGAGCCCAGAATGGAGAGATAAAAGAACCAGTGCCAGAAGAAACAGACCAAACAGCAACCCTGATCGATAAAGAGGCGGAGCCTGCACCTGAAAGCCAGACGGAGTCTACACCAGAGCCATCGTCCAACCAGGAGAGTGAGATTGCACCCTCAGAGACAGAGGAGCATCAGACAACTGCGAAAGCAGAAGAACCAACCTCACAGCCGACACAAGAACAAATCCATGAACCAGAACTCCAGCAGGCAACCCCCGACTCCAGCTCACCTCACCACGACGACAGCGGCTTCCAGTCACCTGCAAACGAGGTGGTGGAGGAGGAGGAGCCTCAGGCTGCCACGGCAACAGCAGAAACTGAGATGGGAACAGAGAGGAGCAATGACTCTGAAACTGGAGAACAGGATGCTGGAAAAGGAGCAGATCACTAATGAAACTTATTTCAAAATTCCATTTTTTTTGTCTGTAAACTTTTGCCCATAGCTCTACCAAAGCTACAGTCTGACAGAGGAGGGTTTTTGTTTACACTCAGAGTGTCTCACAAATAATGCTGACTTGAGTCTTTTTTTTTGGGACTCGCACGCAAAACAAGTCTTTCCTTTTTCACATTTTCACTTTTCTTTTTTCTTTTTTGCACATATTTCAAAGGATGGGCTCTGTCATAAAGCATAATTCGGTCATTCTACGCCATATCGTTCTAATTTCCTCCGTATTTAAATTTTACAGCTATGCTTCACTACAGATTGTGTTGATGTTCTAGCGCAAAATGCTGAGAAGGAGGTCAGGTTTCACAATGACTGCTTAACACTATACGGCTGACTCCATGCTGATGCAAAGCCTTATGATAATCCGGTGTGATGTATGCATTTTTATGAACAGTCTTTATTATAAGTCTGTTAATCTCTGCCTTGCTTGACTATAATTGGAAACACTGAATTTTATTTTATTTTTTTTTTCTATTCAGTTTTATAGCATTTTATTTTTGCCAGGGCTAGTCGAGTGCCGGGACTTTTGTAAAATATTTTCTTTCGATAAAGTGATCAAATCCCAGTAAATGGTGGATTATCTTTATATTAAGCTAGAATCTTTCTGTACTCACACTAGAAATTGTCACTCTAAGGCTGTTTCTGTTTAAACACTGCCAACAAATGTAATACCTTTCATTGCTATACGCGTCATCTTTTTATGAAGTGATGGTTGCAGGCATTTTACCTGACGACACCATATCCATAGTTATATTTTCCTTAAAAATTGTGCTTTTTTTAAATTTTGGGATGGCCTGATTTCAGTGAAAGTGCTCGCGTGCGTTCTACAGTAGTATAATTGATGTTTGGCATGCTGTCTCCAGGGCCGGATGTGATGGAAAGCCAAGGCTTTAGTGTTTAGTGTGAGCGGCTGGTGGCAGGTTTAGTCGTTTGGAGTGTAGACCAGAATAGTATTTCTAATTAAAACGACAATCGGTCAAAATTATTGATGTGCATATGTGTAATCTTAGTAATACTGGACCCAGTCTTCATGCAAGTCATGACCTCTCTAGAAGACTTTCACCACATTATTACCATCGTTTTTCTGTGACATGACTCAAGTTGTCTTTTCTTTTACGCATTAGGCGGACTCTCTTATGCAGGGTGACCGTTTGTACCCATGTCTGCATATGCGATCTAAAAAGGTTTTTTTTAATTTATTTTATGCACTTAATTGCCTCCTGAGGTGTCGTGTTGCATTTACTTGTAATAAATCAATTAGATTTGACATTTGCATGTTCTAGTCATTTTTGTTAACATAGCCGGCACCTTTTTGATTTTGTGGTGCCATGAGAGGGCAGTATAACCATTGAGTCGCCATCCTTCCTCTATACTTGGTCCTTGTGGTGCAGTGTCTAGTTACTAAATAGCTTTTTAGACGAGCTTTTAATCTTCTACTCAGTTTTGACTACTCTTTAATGCATTTTATTACAGTATGTGGGTCATAGGACAGCTGTGCATCTTATTAGACTGATAATAATGGTAGTAATAATAGTAGCATAATTACTTATTCCCATAAATAATTAACCTTTACTGCATGGATTATGAAATACATCGTATTTCTAATGATGTGTGCATAATTAATAGAAATATTAATCTACAATTCCTGAGAGTGAAGCAGCTTACTGTGGTAGGACGTAGCAATATTCACCATCCACACATGAAAAAGGTGCATTGCTTTCCAAAATGCAAAAATCTCAGATAAGAATATGAAAAATGTAACAGTGAAAAATGCAGCATCCAATGGAAGTGTATTTGATTACTCCCATTGTATGCATTGCAGATTACAATTTCACAGTCGAACCTTTATATTGTATTTAATAGGATGGACTATAAACAGAAATGGCTTACTGACTGGGCCAGAGACCACGGAAGGCCTCGGGTCCAAGGTGGTTCAATAACTGAAATACAATCCAGTACACATATTGTATCTTGTCATCTCCAAGGCTAGAATTTACTTTATATTACTTTTACATATAGTCCATACAAATATACTGTAATGATTCATTTTCTGCTTAAATGACATCGGTTATTAATATTTAATTACTATTTTGTGTTTCATTTTATGTTGCACTTATGACAGCATCTGTACTGACTGGTGAGTGAACATGTCTCTGATCTTGGAGGGCTGGTGTCCTGCACATCTTGGTTGTTTCCCTCCTCAAACACACACACACACACACACACACTAAGTGAAGTAATTACAGGTTAAATTAAACAGGTGTGTTTGAACAAGAAATCAAAATGTGATGGGCACACCTTTGAAGGTGTGTGTGAGAGACAGGGAGAGAGAGAACCTTTAATTTTAAATTACAGTTTCCAATTACAGACAAATCATTCTCAGCACAGCAGTGACACTAAAATGGTAGTGGTGTGTGTGAGAGAGAGTATGCACATAATGGCTTACACAAACCAGCACTGCTGGAGTTTTTAACATCAGTGTCATTCCAGGACAGAGAATTCCAGAAACTGATCAGATGAGCCAGCAGCATTAACTGCAAGGTGGATCAACAGGTTAGATACATCTAATAAAGTGGACATACCAGCAGCCCTGCTGTGTGTAAGCCACTTATGAACCACTATTATGAGAATTATGAGAATGAACCACTACTCAAATACAGTATATGGACAGAAGTATGGTGGTCAAGCACCCATTTAAAGCTATAACAACTTCTACTCTTTGAAGGCTTTCCACAAGAATTTGGGAGTGCATTTCTGGGAATTTGTGTCCATTCCTTCAGTAGAGCATATATGAGGTCATGCGCTGATGTTGGACAAGAAGGTCTGGATCACAATCTCCCTTCCAGTTCATCCCAAAGGTGCTGGATGGGGTTGAGGTCAGGACTCCGTGTGGCCAGTCAAGTTCTTCCACACTGAACTCCTCCACTTGCTTTGTGCACTGGGACACAGTCATGCTGGAATACTGTGTCCACAAAGTTGGAAGCATGATGATGTCCAAAATGTCTGAGTATGCTGAAGCATTAAGGTCACCCTTCATTGGAAGTAAGGGACCCAAACCCTGTCCCAATACTTCTGTTTATACAGTGCCCACTAATGGTCCTGTGGTGGGTCCTTCCCACTGGGGCTGACAAGTGTAAGTGTAAAGTGTCCATTTGTCATATGTGAACACATCACGAAATTATTCTCTTCATTTAACCCACTACGTGAAGCAGCAGGCAGCTAGGAACACAGCGCCCAGAGAGTTGCTTGCTCAAAGGTACCTCAGTGGTGCCACTAGCAGTCCTGGGATTCAAACTCATGACCTTCTGATCACAGGAGCAACTCCCTAACCAGATGGACTATAGTTTATAAGATTTCCATACAGTTTTCCATACAGTATTACTTCCTCACTAATGGTCCTGTGGGGTGGTCCTGACTACTGAGGTTGACAAATAATCTACCGAATTGCCCCTATATGTTCAGTAAGAATTGGTGAAATGGACTGAGAGTGTGGGTCCATGATTAGGGTGAACCTCTAGCTTGACTTCATTGTGTGGTGGGGTATAGAGAGCGTCATGACGTCACGCCTGTGCGTGCCAGGGCTGTGATCCTCCTGCAGGCAGAAGAGGATCAGCTGCAGCAGCAGGAGGAGGAGGATCAGCAGGAGGAGCAGGTCCAGAGACGTGCGGCTGATCGCGGTGGTGTGTGGATGTGAGGAAGGTCCAGGTTAGACTCACAGCGCTGTTTTCTGGCTTTTCCAGTCGTCTCGGTGCGGGGGGGATGCTGAGGCCCCGGTCCCGCACTGTTCCACCGAGATCTTAAGGAGCTCTGCAGAAGCAGCATGTCTTCAGCACGGAGCGGAGCGCAGAGCACGCCGAGGGCCTCGCTCCTCACACAGGCTCTCCTCCTCGCCTCCATCGCCATCAGCTCCACCATGGCAGGTAAGAGATCTTGTGTACGCTGACAGAGAGAAAATGCCGCTTTAAGCTGCTTTACATTGGTGCAGTGTTAGACACGAATCTGGTGTGTGAATACAGTGTACTTGTCGTGTTGATATTTTATTAATGTGAGACAGATTAGAGTCCCAGGCAACATTTGTCCTAACAACAATAATAATAATAGAAATAATATCGTTAACAGCAAAAAAACAAGTGTCAGCCAAATGCTAGTCAATTGTACATAAATGGGCAAATCGAAGCTTGTTTTTCTTTTTACTATATTCTCTCTTTTGTAACAACAACAACATTAATAATAATACTTCGTTGTTGTTGTTGTTACAAAAGAGAGAATATATATATAAAAAAACTAAAATACCGAGCTTCGATTTGCCCATTTATATGATTTCACTGTACAGTTGACTGGCATATGGCTGACAGTTGTTATAATAGTAATAATAATAATAATTTATTAGTTGTTATTATTATTATTATTATTGTTGTTGTTTTGTTGTTGTTGTTGTCAACAATAAAAAACAACAATAAAAGTACCAAGCTTAGATTTTGTCGTTTATATGATTTTACTGTACAGTTGGTGGGCATTTGGCTGATATTTTTATAATAATAATAATAATAATAATAATAATAATGATGATAAAAGCATTCATATATATTTTTTTTTATTATTATAAGTGAGATAATGCTAATAAGTTAAAGTGCTGTGCTTAGATTTGGCCATTTCTATTATTTTCCTATACATGGGTAGAACAGCCTATTCCAGATGTTGCATGTGGAATTACCCACCTGTCCAATGAAGAGACACTGAAATTTAAGCCCTGTAAAGCAAAATATGTCACCCTGTTTGTGACTGAAAGCCCTGTTGGTTTGAGTCTCAGTTACTCACCATTAGTCTAAATGAGCCGTAATGAACGCACGGAGGTTCACAGAGCAAAGATGCTGAGGCAGGGCAGAGCTAAGTGTACTCAGGCACGGCCAGATCCATCTGGCTGGGGGAAAACAGATTAGCCTTGTGTGACGCAAGTGTGGGAGATGTGGACCCTCTGATCTGTCATCAGCGAAGGCCCAGAGCAGCCAGGATGGCTGTAACACACGCTCTCCGAGAATCTTGGCTTTAATATTTCATCCACTCCCAGCTTTTCTCAATCATTGCAGTGCTGTAATATGTAGCCCATGGCGGCTATTTATCGATATTAAATTGTCTTCTGGATAAATGCTTACATAAGCTTGTACTATTCATAGATATCCATCCACCTCGGGCACACTCAGTCAACCTTGACTTTAAAGGGCCCTTTTAGTGAATGTGTACCATTCACACAACAGTCTGTACATTTCATACATGGAAACTAGCTGCCTGATTTGAGAGCACTGCTTTTGTGGTGTCACAAAACCATTATATTTACATATATTTGCATACAGCAGTTTAGTCCTGCCCATTTACACTAAAGTTACAAGACATGTTTTATACAAACAAACAACAGCATGTATAAAAGAAAACCTAAAAAATGGTCATGTGAGCCAAACTTTCAAAAGTAGACCATAGCAGAGATAAAAAAGAAAAATGCAGGTTGTTGAATGGTGCTTCTGACAGAATCAATATAATATTGCTGTGTATACCTGCCATCAGTAATGTGCTCTAAATTTGGTCTTAATGCTTACGTAACCCTCTATCTAACATTCATACGCACACTAGAGCATTCAGGCCTTTGTAAATAAGAATTTTTTTCCTTAATGGCTTGATTCAGTGGTCAATTTAAGGTTAAAAACACACACACACACACAAACATACACTCACAAACCTCTGCCTGGGGTGTCTTCAGAGTGTGGCTTGTTTAACCTCTTATCTACATGGAAACTGGCAGCCCTAGTCCTGGGCGACAGCAAATCACTAACACGTTCTTTCTGCCATCCAGGCATGCTGTTTAAATAGCACTAGACTGAGCATCAAGTGTCGTAAACCCATGGCTGGCCCAGCCTAGAAGAAACATGTTCAATCTTATTTACAACCAAGCGCAAATACCTCATGTGTTTATTCATTTTAGATGACACCATATCCTAAAAACAACCAGATCTCGTCAACAGAAGCGGCTCCCGCTCACATGAGCCTGCACGACCTTTTATTTAATCAGCTAATTCAATCTCGATATCTTATCTCCATACGACCAATCTGAACTCCGCAGTGTTTGTGTTTCCATGGCGCAGGGCCTGAGATCTCGTGATTGCCACGGTACGAGAGAAGCCATGTCTTGGCACGAGCTGCTTTCTCCTGTTGCCTAGCAGGAGAGCTCTCTTTATTGGAGCTCACATGATGGAGCGTGGGAGAACGGAGCATGTCTTCGAGGAGGTTGTGTCATACGGACAGTGTCCATGTGGTTTTATCCTGTGTTTAAAGCAATACCTCCTCTATACTTGTTGACTAGGGCTGTAAGGACACACCAAACCCATGATTCGGTTCGTTTCGTGATTTTTGATTCGGTTCGTATCACGATTCATTTGCGGTGAAGGAGAGGAGAAATTCTGAGGCGGCATTTTGTTTGGAGACACCT
>JBBPCY010000039.1:4846855-4871622 GCA_037974405.1 Brachyalestes nurse | reverse complement strand
GGGACTATTTTACCTCACGACGCCCTGCATGTATCCCTCCACCATGAATGGGTTTAGTTTTAGGACCAAAATCTTCTAGAACAACGTCTCAGGCGTCAGGCGACGCAACCAGAACCATCTGATGGAAGAACTTTCTGGAAGGAAATTTTTCTGGTTCCATTCACTTCCACTGTGAACAGATCTGACTCTTGATAAATCCCATTTTTGTCAACATAATGTGGATGGTCAGGTGTGTGAAAGTCACCTACCTGGTAAGAAATGGACCAAGACGCACTATGGGAATAAGGTGTGGCAGTGGAGTGTTATTTAGTTAACATGTTAAAGTAGTTTATTTCACTTTGAACACAAGCAGCAGGGTTTGCTACATATGATATAAACACTCACAGATCCGTTCCTTCGACAGTGATGTAACCTGAATTTTGGTGTAAGTGAAACAGTGCCACACCCAACCGCGGTGAAACAGAGAATTTCAGTGAAACATGTTTCACTGGTGCCCCATTCATTCCAATGTAAATCTCCTCAGACCCCAGTGGCTCATGGATTTTCCAGGTTTCAATGGACTTTAATGGTAAATAAGTCCCACCCATGAAACAAGTGACTGTCTATTTTCTGTACTGAGCACAGACTTCGAGTGTGAGACTGAAGCTTCATACATAATAAAACGCGTAACATATTATTTACTAGTATTTATTAATAATATTTATTTTTATTTTATATTTTATTATTCGTCTACGAGTGCACAGAAGGAAGTGCATTAGCTTGTTAGCTTGAAAGCTTGCTAGCGAGCCGCACCACCACCCAGCCAAGCTGGGCACTGGTGAAATCCTTGGAAACAAATCCCTGCTGGTATGACAGAGTGATTAAGAACTTCACCAAGAAGACCAGGAGGGTAGAATTAATTTATAAGGTGAGAAAGAGGTTAGATATGTTTTCTTGGGATTAAGAAATATTGTTATTTATGTACTCTTGAAATAAACATTACTATTACCTGTTTGTAAGATATACATTTATAAGGAGGGAGAGATAGAGGGAGAGATAGAGATAATGTTATTGCTCTGTTTCTCACTGCAATAGACACCTTTTCAGAAGACTTTGTAATATAACGTAAAGACAAACTGCTACTTCAGTTGTAAACCTCATTTCTCTCCACCTCTTTGCTGTCCCAGAAGAATTCATTTGGCTGTCATGCTCCTGTTTCACCTCAGCTCACCCACAGGTCTACAGGACACCCACCATGCCCCAGATCAGGTTTCACTCCAGGCACCATGACTATAGTAAACAGTGTAATGTCCCTCAGGAACCCTGTACTGGCAGACAAGACCTGTTGCTTCACAGGTGTTTTCATACCTGAATGGCCTACTGGCCAAAAAAACCCCCAGTATTTTTCAATGGAATATTATTCCTCTGTTATGTTAATAGACTTTGGAGGTCTTGTATCATTTTGTGTCCAGTGAACATTTCCACATAAGAAACTCTGGCTCTAAGAAGTGCTTGTTTCTGGGAAAAGTGAATGCCCTTTTCAAAACTACTGCTATTACACTCCGCAGTAAACATATTGTTCCAAATCCAGAATAGTCCTGCATACATTTTTTCCAAAATATATCACTGGGTTTTTGGAATGATGGTGCCATTAAGGAGTCAAAATATGAATATCACAACATGCACGCATACACTTGAACTGAGATTAGACTAGTGACCTTCCCAAAGCAGCACATTCTCTCATTTTTGGTACTTAAGTGGTTTTGACAGTAGTAGCCCACAGTCAAAGTCGCCAGTGATGAAGTAGCAGACATTCACGCAACGTCAGTTCACTGACCAAAAGATTGCTCGTAGCGTTTTGACCATTTTATGACCTCCCAATTTAGAAGTTTCGGAACAGTAGGCAGTAGTTTTTGGTCATTTGTTTTCCTTCAAAAATATGCTAAACACAAGTATAGGGACACATCTCTTAATTATGGAATTCAGGTGGCACCTTACTTCCAGTGAAGCACAATCTTAATGCTTCAGCAGACTAAGACATTTTAGACAACACAATGCTTCCAACTTTATGGACACAGTTTGGTTAAGTCCCTTTTCTGTTCCAGCAAGACTGTGTCCCAGTGCCCAGCTCCATAAAGACATGGCTGGAGGAGTTCAGTGTGGAAGAACTTGTCTAACCCACACAGAGTCCTGACCTCAACCCCATCCAGCACCTTTGGGATGAACAGCCAGGCCTTCTCGTCAAACATCAGTGTCTGACCTCATAAATGTTCTACAGAATGAATGGACACATACTCCCACAGAAACGCCATAATCTTGTGGAAAGCCTTCCAAAAGGAGTGGAAGCTGTTATAGTACAATGGAAAGTACTCTCCAAAAGTTGTTCAGTTCCAAAGGTGTTCAGTTGGCATTGCTTATAGCGGTCTTAGGCTCATGTGCAGCTGCTCGGCCATGGAAACCCATCATATGAAGCTCCTGACACATAATTCTTTGAGGCAATTTGGAAGTCATGTAACAGAAGGTAGGCGTCGAGCTGTCATTGCCCCTAGATGCTTCCGTTTTACAATAATAGCACTTACAGCTGACCGGGGCAGATCTAGCAGAGCATAAATTTCGCAAACTGACTTGCAGCAAAGGCGGCATCCTATGATAGCATCATCGATCTCTTCAATATAACCCACTTTAGTGTCAGTGTTTGTCTATGGATATTGCTTGTGCTTGATTTGTTAACAATGAGTATGACTGAAACACCTCAACTTGATAATTAAGAGGGTTATCTAAATACTTTTGGCCACATTTTTCCATAGGTATACAGGACCTGTGCTGTACCAAAACCATACTGCGATGGTATGGAATTTTGATTTTCCAGTGTCTCTCAGCCCGATAACGGAGAATCTGACGATCTAGTAGCGCAATTCTCTCCCCACAGTTTATGGCCAGTAATCCCATAATAACGTCCATAAATTCATCCATAGCTGAAAGTTTTTCTGTCAGATTGGCTTTTGTCACAGTTCTGTGACAGCTTGGATATGGGTCACTTTATTTATAATGGTAAAACATTTGTTTGACATATGGCACAGTTCCTTATGCCAGTAGAAAAGCACCTATAGTGCATTTATTGAGTCTAATAAGACATCGCACTGGTAAAATCCCTGTAACGCACAGGCTTGATTTTAAGCATGTTCCTGGGACTAGTGGATTTTGTGTCTCATTATTTGGATGTTGAAATGTGTAAAATGTTCTGCTCACTTGTGTAAGAGGCAGGGCCGAGGTTGAGCATGTCTAGTTTACAGCTCACAGGGAGGGGAGTTAGAGTGCTGCATCAGGGGATCGTAGTTTGGGGCCGAATGGGTCTACCTGCTGAGAGCTTGTACTCGGAGCTGCAAGAGCCATGCTGAGAGAGGCTTGGCTGTTTAAGCTCCCTCTCACTCGTCTTTTTCCATGCCTTTGATCACTGTTTTAATGTGTCTGTGACTAGCAGCTCACATATGTGAGGTGGAAAATCCATGTGCTTTGTAATCACATCCTTTTCTTTTCTTAGTCCATGTGCGTAGTGTGGTACTGGCTAATTTAGGGCACAAAATAGATAAGCTAAGCCATTTACAGCACCAATCTGATGCAGGTCCTAACATAACTGGACCCTGCTCTCTACTGTTTTCTACTGTCGACACTTCCAACAAAATAGTCAAAAAATGCCTCACTAAGGCTTCATGATACCTATGTACCTGACATAAACCTACAGTGCATACAGAAAGCTCTCAGACCCCATCAACTGTGGAACCTTATATAGCCAAGTGTGTGTCTTTCTTAAATTTGTCTAATTAATTTAATTTGGCACTGATAGAGGCCCCACAGTGGTGCAGTGGATTCATATCAAGGGTTGGGGATTCAAATCCGGGTCTTGGTCTTGTGTGTGTGGACCGTGTGGGTTTCCTCTGGGATCTCCGGTTTCTCCCACAGTCCGAAGACATGCGTGTCAGGTGAACTGGGGATTCTAAATTGACCATAGGTGTGAGTGTGTGAGTGAATGGTGTGTGAATGGTGTGTGTATGTGCGCCCTGCCCAGGGTGAGTCCCTGCTTCACTCCCATAGACCAGATAGGCTCTGGGTACCCATGACCCTAGTATGGATTAAGCTGATACAGAAAATGAATGAATGACACTGATGGAGGCCAATTACATTATAGAAGCTTCTGAAAAGAGTAGAATGCACCAGAATGTCAATCCAAAGGGTCTTAATAATATTTCAGTTTTTTATTTTTAATAAATTAGCAAAATTAACAAAAGACATCAGGTGAACTGGAGATGCTAAATTGCCCCTAGGTGCAATTCAATATGTGTCTGTGTGTCTTCTTTGTGATGGACTGGTGACTTTCACCCTATGACCGCTAGGATAGGTTCAAATACACCCTGGTAAAGGATTAGTGGTTTAGATAATGGATGGAGACATGTCATAAAGGTTCATGTCCATGTCATATAGCCCTACAAATACTGGACCTTTGTGAAGTGTCGTCTCAGTTTCTATTGGTTTGGTAACCACAGGTTTTGGTATTAAGTCAATGAAATTTAAGCACAAACTGTTGGTTCATCAATTAAAGATAGGCAGTTGGTGGCCTAGTGGTTATGTAGTTGCCTCTGCGATCAGAAGGTTGTGGGTTCCAATCCCGGGACTGCTAGTGGCACCATTGACGTATCCTTGAGCAAGGTACCGCCCCCACACTGTTCCTCGGGCTCCGCAGAACTGGCTGCCCACTGCTTCACTTGGTGAATGGGTTAAATATAGAGATAATTTGACACTGTTCACACTGTGTGCTGTGGTGTGGTCACGGGTGACTAAAAGGGGCCACTTTACTTTATAAGCACCTAATCTCACTCAGGTTTTGATTTTTTTCTCCTATGTTAAGATCAACATAAGACTAAAATTCGCCTTCTGCAGTGACTGTGGAACATTTAGATGAGGAAAAACCATGTTTGTTTTTATCTGTGCCAAACTCGATGTGGCTGGAAATAGTCAATTCAAAGCTTGGCTTCCCAAATAAGATATTTTTTTAATGAGTGAATATAGAGGAGAGTGAAAAAAGCACTCATATGGGAAACGCTATTGTAGACTACTCCAGGAAATTGCCGTTCTACTTTTTGCAAAGAAAGAAAAGGAAGCTCAGTGTGAAAAAAGCTGGAAGTGTGAACTGAAAACCTGTTTCTGACCTGCATGAGTGAGCTTTTAATGCTTTTTACAATTGCTACATTGGGGCTGGCTAGATCTGCTCTTTCTGAAATGAATGAAAGTAATAGGTTACATTGTGCTTTTCATGCCTAGCGTTGAGTTTCCAGTTTTTTGGTCAAATAAAGACAGATGCCATGATTTGCTGGTTAGCATTGCGTCAGCATCCATAAAAGTGTAATTAGGGTAAGAAACTGACTGGAAAGGGGCAAAAAGTGATTTCCAATGAAAACCTTGAAGACGCTTTCATGTGGCAGCCCTCAAAATCACTCGCATTCCTTCATGCTGATTTCACTTCCATGGTAAACCCAGGTCCACTGCGCTATCCTGTGGTCTATTTGGAGAACTGATGAGTTCATTCATTTAGCTTCTTTAATTAGCGAGGCGCAAACACGTGAGTGCTGATGCAGTGTGGTCTGTAACAAGCCTCTGGCGGATGATCACACTTTGCCTTATATGCAGATCAAATACATAATGATGGTCTGGTTTGGTGGGGAAACCTCAAAGACAACTGGAATAGAGCCCTTTTCAATGGAACCCTTTTTTCCTTAAGACTAAACGTATCTTTTATTGTTATTTATTGATCGGCCTTAGAAAACCGAGCATTAAAAAAGTTTAAAGGGACAATACGCTATTATCATAGTGCCCAGTACTGTAATACAATCTTATGGTTTCTACATATTCCAATAGTAGATCGCTTCAGTAGATTTTAGCATTGATGCATCTCTTTGCCATGCAACATGCATCAAGCTTCATAGCTCTAGCATCAGTGATGTGCTTTAGCTTTTATAGTATTACATTACACTGGTTCCAGTAAGAATCATTAGCTAGCATGCTCCATGGCTTCTCTGAAAGACAATGTCTTTGGCTGCATTTTCTGCTGTCTCACATGGCTCCACTTTTATGGATCCACGTGTTTCATAAAATCATGCCCCAGTGAATGAACTGAGCTGGAAAGGTTGGAAAAATGTTAAACGCAGGAACCAGTAGCGTGGCATAAAACGTTCAATGAGTCACCCATGCCAAAACTGAGCGGAACGTCTCACTCAGCTCTTCTCCCACCTCCATTCTCGTCATGACTTACAAGAATTTGAAATTGTGTGTTACAACAACCTATGGTTTCCATGGAGAGGCTAATAAAAATGACGCTGCCATGGAAACTGGACTCTTAAAAACAACGGTGCAAAAGATAATCGTCCGTTGGAGCAATGCCACAGAAGAACCATGTTTTGTTCTCCAGAGAGCATTTCTTTACCAAACCATTTATGTGTGTGTGAAGAAAAGTTTCTAGACCCTCCGCACAGTGAAAACGTTCAGTTACGATCAAGCCTTTCCTAGCATTGTACATTCAAACCAATGCTAATCAGGAAACTTTACTGGTCCCAGAGAGAATTGCTTATGCTACGTCTGCACAGACACACAGAAACACAGAGACAGGGACGTCATTAAATATAAAGTCTAAATAAATCCAATACAAACTCTATGCTATATACACAATGCTGGGTATGGATACTATAGGAGAGCAACACAGTCAAATAAATATTTAGGAACAGTTCCTTGGGTTAAATGGGCTCCAAAGTAGAAGAGAAAAGGCCTAATATGTTGAACAACCCAGAGGTTCCCAGGAGGCAAATAATATCCAGTGACAGTCCAACAGGATTTTACACTGGAACAGGCCCATTATGTGAGGCCCAGGGTTTAGAAGGTTCCTTCCTCTTTCTCTCCCTCTTGTAATTGGCCAGTGTTGGCCGGTGTGAGGACATGCATGTCCAAAAGGTGAAAGGGCTGCTATGGAGAGCAGGGTCTGAAGGAGTCAATACGGCACAGTTCAATGAAGTGACTTCCACACGGAGTCCAAAGGAGATTAGCTACTGGCATAGGTAGGATCTTGTGGGCCTCACTGCACAAATACTGCCTTCTATACAATCTAATGTAGGCTAATGTTTGTTATTAGCTTGCTTTAGAGTTAATAGGAAGGTAGCAACCCATGAGTCATGGGTGCAAAGTTGTGTGGGTAGCAATTTAAGTGGTCCAATAAAGATCCTAAGGGGGCTGATCATCATAGGGGCCCCCACATTACAGGTTTATGTGATTGTGTTGCTGGAAATGATAGAATCCACAGCACTGCTCCGGTTGTTAAGTCTGATGCGTGACATAATAGCTCTGTCTGGGTCTAAATGTACCATGCTATTCTTCTCCACCTTCTTTTAAATATCTACCAGTGCATTTTATCTTCTTTTCTTAGTGTTCTTTTATTTATTTTTTTTTTACTTCCTACTATTTTTATGCTTAATATTTTTATTCTATTCATGTAAAGCACATTGAATGACCTTTGTGTATGATAATGAGACGCATAAATAAACCTGACTTGACTTCGGATTCTTCGCAGGTCCCCCCTCCCCTTGCTGAAGGCAAGCAAAAGTGTATTAAATGAGTGCAAAACAAGACACAAAGTCTATAAAAGTTGAACCTTATCATTTCATACCATGCCTCTGCCTTCCCTGCAGGACAGCTTCCACAAAGGCTGCTTTAGAAGAGAATGCAGGGGTGACACAACACAACACAACACAACAGACTACAACACGTTTTCTACAACACACAACTGCTCTATCACTTCATTCACTTCTGTTCACTCACTTCACTCCTGCTGGACAATGAACCTTAACCTACTTCACTATATGCTGAATAAATAGTCCTGAACATTAACATTTTTCCACACACTGCTAAATGGATGTGCTATACTTCATGGCAATAGATTGATGCTGCTAAATGTCTGTTCTTGTGCAATATTTCATGTGCTGTGAATGCACAATAAGTCCAGATGTCCTTCCAAGTGCAGAATTAAATATTATAAACTCAAATGACTGATCATGATCCTCTTTTAATTTTCCACATGTTGAAATGTCTGTTTATGTGTCATTTCTTTAGATGCAGCGCTCTATTTAACTCTATTCTTACTGTTATACATGCAATACTCTGCTGCCTGGTGTGGCCTTACTTGTTTTATATAAATGGACAAAAGTGTTGGGACACACCTGAAGGGCAGTCTTTATACTTCAGCAGACCAAGACACATTTGGAGAAGAACCTTTTCTATTCCAGCATGACTGTGTCCCAGTGCACAAAGCAGCTCCATAAAGACATGGCTGGATAAGTTTGGTGTGCCCTGACCTCAGCCCCATCCAGCACCTTTGGGGTGAACTGGAACGGAGATTACGAGCCAGGCCTTCTCGTCCAAAATCAGTGCCTGACCTCAGAAATGCTCTGTTGGTGTAATGGTCAGCCGTCCTAATACTTTTGTCCATATAGTGTATACAGCAAATAACAACATAGTAACATTTCTTGAAATATTGTCCCATTTCCCTAAACATTCCAAAACTAGGAAGAAAATTTTAAACCAGCACTATCAACATGTTGAGGCTTGAACCTGAAGTGTATATCGGAAGGTTGATATGTCACGACTTAACTAGCACATAGCTTACTGTGCACACAGAATAAACATCACAGCATTTATCCTTGTGTGCTGCGTCATTCTGATATTGACAAATAACGTCTATACAAAGCATCTGTTCCATTTCTGTTATAATTAATATATAATAATGAAACATCTGCAGCCTATTTTCTCCTGTGACCTCCTAAACTGTTTGAGTGGCACTCACCAACTCCATCATATAATTTCATTAGACTTCAGACCGAGCAGAACTGCAGCTCGCTTTTGTTTCCTTGCGTTGCATCCTGACAGTGTGCAGAGTTTGGACCTGCTACACAGCAGAGGGACTGCTTAAAGAGACCTTGTCAAGTTGATGGCTGCAGAAGAAGCTATATACGACAAAATTAGCATGTATTTCAGTTTTCTTATGATACCAGAAGAGATGGCTCACTTTCAGCTTGATTCTCCCATCTGGCAACACCTACAGTATGTACTTTAGGTGCCAGACACAACAAATCAAAGATGATTTGTTCCTGGAAGAGCATCATTTGGAAGTGAATAAAAAAACTCTGCATGCTCACATTGTGGAAAATAGTGAGTTACGAGTGTGGTGCATTTGAAGTGTAGCTACTGTATTCTTCAGGGATGGGCGGCTTGGTTATTTGAAGGAGAATTCTTATATGGTTAATAAATGGTTATCGTATTCTAAATATGGTTCAACAATAAGCCTTAAACTATAACCATGGCCTAAAACCATGGCCTATTCATCAGTACATGGAATGAGAGTGCTTTATGTGGAATGTGTCATGACTATATGACAATACTAAAACAAATGTCAGTATGATCGCACTTTTATTCTGTGCTTAATATTCCAAATGGTTATGCCCCATCTCCAAGCCAAAGTATTCTAATCCACACATTGCTAAGAGCTAAAGTGAACTCACTTCATTAAAAATGACAAGCAGAAACAGTTGGGTTCTGTCCCGTTAAAAACGGTGTCTCACAAATGATTTATAGCCAACCCGAAATGTGGTTCTGCACAAGGGGGCTTGGAATGTACCACTGCAGTCTCACTACGTTCGAATGGTTGTTTGTACAGGCCTTTTTCCATGCAGGGAAACACAAAGTGTACATTTATGCCTAGAATCATTAGCTGCACATAGAAAGGCTGGTGCTGAAAGGTTTTAATAATAAGTGACTTTAACAATAAATTAAAGGAGAGTCAAGATAATGCTATTAAATGGCCAGATAATGAGAATCGTCAAGATAATGATATAAAAAGGCTGTTAGTCAAAATGTGTTTGGTGGTCAGTGTGTTTTTCTTTGAGTCTGGTCAAAATGCAGGATTCAGGAAAGCTGGCTGCTTCTGTTTCAGCTATATGTGACATACTTTTATCCATTATTGAATGAATAGTTTTACCACATAATGGGATTGAAGAAGTTTGTTTTAATTGAGATGACTTAGGCATGCAATTTGCCCAGTGATAATTGGTGGGACATTGGTAGGGACTCTTGTTAGCGACATTATGGCCCTGCAGCCTCAGTGCAAAATGAAAAAAGCCAAATTTAGACAGGGAAACGGTACCAGTTTAGTTTAATGTCTACGTTTTAGGTAAACATTTAAAAAAAAGTGGAAAATTGATTTTTCACCATGCTATTGGGTTTAAGCACTGTAAGAGGTCAGAAGACCATTAGCAGTAGTATACATAGAAGACCGTGAACACATGTAAGTTCATAACTAAGCCTGATACAGCCCTTCAGAAGGCAGCTACATGTCAATGTGAGCAGACAGCCACTAAGTGCTTCCTGAAGTAATAGCGAACTACAAGTCTGCCATCTATAAAACACATTTACTTCAAGTCTGAGCCTTTCTGTAGAAAGCAGGAAGTCTGGAAGTGGAAAAAAATTATTCTAATGACACACCTTCACTAGAACGACCACTGATTTTAGTCCTTGAGATTTCAAGTAGTGAGTGTTCTTAAGGCTTGGAAATCAGCTGTGATTGGTGTGGAAGATGTCCTTGGCCTTTAGTGTGTCTACAAGAAGTCCATTCTTTAGTGGTTTTATAACCTTAAGAACATCAGTTTCTTTTTACCTTTTTTTGCATCTTTAGATGTGGAGGAGCCTTCTGTCTGTCAGCCCCCCAGATATGCAAGACTTTATTTTCCTTTCAGACCTCGACGCATGAGGGCCCCTCACATCCAGCCATGTTTTTCTTGTCAGCAGCTACTGTTTTCATTTGGGGGGTTTCGGGGGGTCTGTGCGTTCCTGCTGATGGAGCGCGGCTGACGTGGAGACGCACCGCACTAAATGAGGACTTTCCTTTCCTTTCTTCAAAACTGCACCCCGAAACAAACCACGAGACGGAAGGGGGGAAGCCGTCTGCAGAGGAAGAGAAGGGTCGGGTTTGACTTTCATTAGGAAAAGTATTAAAACGCGGGTTTATGACGTGTCTGCTTGCCGGAGCAGACTGCTGCACAGATGTGGATGCTTTGACGCAAATCACCACCCGTCAACTGAGACTTAGCTCTACGTTCGTCGTGTTTTATGGGTGAAATCACAGAGTAGCATATGCCTCCTCGGCGGCTGTCCTCCAGCAGAAGAAAAAAGCTCATGGTTAAAGCCCCACATATGTCTCAGCCTCAGAGGCACTTGACAAGGTAATGAAAAACCTGACAAAGTAGCAAAGTGGGTCAGTTGAGGATAAAAACGCACATAATTTTTTTGTTCCTAAAGAAAAGAAAAGCATCGTTCCCGCCAGGTTGAATTCGAAGATGCTTCAAAAAATAATATAGATGAAGCTGTGTGCAGCTGATCATCCTCTTAGGGAGCCAGGTGAGCCTACAGAATGAGGGCAAGAATGAGGAAACATGGCCCAGCAGGCCGAGTGGAACGTCTGGCAGGTTGAGCCTCTGTATCTGGGTCTTCACACAGCCAGCTTTGCAGCTACATTGGAACTACGGGACAAGCCAGGCACCACTACACTCAAAAATAAGGGCTTTTGGCGCATGTGTGGTTGTAGGAATACCTTTAATTAGTATGATTGCAGAAGCAACTCCTTTTATTATTATTATTTAATTATTCCACTTGATTTTTCACGCCGCTTCTTATCAAAACATCCATTAATATCCAGTACAGTGTGGGTGTAGTTATATTATTGATCAGTTGATCAGAGGCAGAGTATTTTTGTGGTCAAGTCGCCTCTGTAATACATTCAAAATGTGTCGGAGAGAGAGACTGTGATGTCACGACTATGATGGCTAGAAAGGGATAAAGCACAGAAAAATGCAAATGCAGAGAAACAAATGTGGAGCAAAACACAACAGACTCAGGTCAGTTATAAAAATAGATGTATTTCACTGTTTTTTGTGGTTAATCAAAAATAATCAGCTCAAGAAGGCACTCAGCCATCCCAAACCATAAATGGCTTGGTAAGAGCAAGGAAGCTGATGTGGTACAGCAGTTAGATATTTGCACATCTCCTTTCCAAAAGATTTGAAGAACCATCTTTTGAAAAGTTACTTTGGGAACCAAAGGTGGTTCTTCTACGACAGTCACTTTAAAGAACCCCTTTGGCACCTTTATTTTTAAGAGCCTGGCAGTTTGACTTGAAATCAGTAGTCTTTTTCTAACTAAGACTTAGTTAGATTTTTTGCTTCATCAGCATATCATTGCTCCCAGGACAAAACCTTATTCTGTTCGTTTTACGGACACAAACATTGGTTTTACATAAAACATTTTAAGGTGCCCTTAAAATTGTAGCAACATTTCATAATGAATGGACCGACAGAAATGATCCAACAGGACTTGTAACACCTTGTTTGAAATTATTATGACATTCTGAAGTATTTATTGAAAAAAGCTACTCACCTTTGAGTTATTGTTAATATTCATCTGCAGAATAAGGTTCTCAAGGCTGGTTTACTGGCTATATTAGTTAACCCACTATCTTACCTTCTAGGTAGGCTAGATTACCCAAATTAGCTGGCTAACAGGCAATCTTAACAGATCCATATCCTAGGCAGCAAATTGCTTACTCAGGTGGGAGGCTAGTAAGCTTTAAAAAGTGTAATTTGCAACTACATCCAAGTACAATTTAATTTTTGATTTTATTAGGAAAGTATTATGTCTTATGGGTTATATACCTTCTATGAAGGAATCATTGTTACACTCAAAACTAGCAAAAAAGTAGAATTTTAGGGATTGTACTCAAATACTGTAATTATAATTACTGATTGTCTTAGCATCTAAATGAACACTAATTTTATTGGATGAGTGGAAGTGAGTTGATTTGTAGTTCACATTATTACAAACACACATTGTATATACATTGTTTACAATACATTCCTATGCTTTAAGAACTGGCAGGGAGATTTATACCCTTGACAACGCTTTTCACTCATGTCAGCAACAAGGTTCTGCAGGGCAACGTGGGCATCTGGATTTCATCTGTGCTGCTGCATGGAGAAACCATTTTATGCAGTGATAATGATTACTGGCAGAACTTCCAGTCAGGTGTGGGTGTGGAGGTATTCATATGGATGCAAAAATAGAGAAGAAATGCTAGCGATCTCTCGGTGATCCCGGGGAGAGACGGGGGGTGGGGGGAGAGGTAGAAGACTGGACATACCTACCGTGAGCTGAACTTCATCTGCCCTTCTGTAGCATGCCGTAATAAACTGGGGACTTCTCCGGCCCAAAGCTGGGAGCGCTCTGAGGCTGAGTGTTGTTTCTGTTCCCTGTGCAATTACAGCCCTATAAAAAATGTCTCCTGTGCAGGATATATTTCCCCTAGTATTTTGCTTCGCTGTGACTTGTGTGGCAGTACTGTTTTTCCCATTTTTTTCCCCATTTTCGGCAGAAGAGCGGAAGATAATCATGCAAATGAAAATCGAGGCATAAGAGTTGCCCTGAAGAAATGAACCTGAATTGTTGTAATTATTTTGTGTGTCGTCATGTTTAGTGGGAGTAAAAAACAACCTTACATTTTTGCCAGATTTTACCATTTCACATTGAAAAGAATAATGTAAAACTAATGCAAATGTAAAGTTGTTGTATGTAAATACAATATGTGAATCTTTGTTGAATTAAAAGGAAGTGTATTACTTGAATAGCACAACATAACACGCTTCTAAAGGCTAATTGATATAATATTTCAAGGCACCACATGCATGAGGAGAAATGCACCGCAAGCTAAAGGCGTCATTAAGCCCCAGTGGCACGGCACATTGCTTTGTAAAAACATACAATAAGGTCCATGGTTTCAAATCCTCAGGGTGTCAAAGGTCATGACTTTAGAGGCAGAACAAAGATGAACTGTTTCTCTGGAACCACTCATTTTGGCCAGTCTGGAATGGCTCCTCATTAAAAACAACTATTAGCATCGACCCCTCCGGGCCCTATCCATTGAAAGATAAATCTTCAAACAATCTTCATGAGACAAACCACATGCAGTGTTTCTGTCGCGCAGGAAAAATGCATAACATGTATAAAAATAAGAGGATATGTTAGTCTATTCCTCTTTATTCCAAGGGGGAACTGAGGTATGTTCTAATGATAAATTCAGATTCCAGTTCTGTCAATCTTCTACTTAGCTCCAAGACAAACAGGCTGGCTGCAATGTTCTTGGCCTTCATTTATTTCTTTTCTCTCAAAGGCTCTCAAATTGAGTCATGTCTGGTCCATTCATTTGCTAAACCTAACCTGGTGTGCCTAGTCATCCCACTGAACTAGTAATTGGCGCCACGTGCGCCGACCCGAGGCAGTCAGCTTGCCTTTTTTTAAGCAAAAATGACACTCAGCAGAAAGACAAACAGAAAGCGGTGTGATAGATTTCCCTCCCTGCCCTCAGTGTTTCAACCCCCGCATTTCAGCCAGTAGCCGGAGAGCTCCACAGGGAATTAAAGTATCCAATGACTTCACTTCTATCTGAGGACTTTTCTGCTAATAGTCCAGAGTTTCCCCACTCATGAACCTTTGGAAGGAAATGTTGCGTCTGAGCAATTAATCACTTGTACCTGGAGAATTACCTTCCCGAGTTTGGAGGACAAAAAAGAAAAAGAAAAAAAACGGAAGCATGGGGACGTTTAGATCACGCAGGTCATTTTGAATTCACGCATGGTCAAGCTAATGTGGCTCTAAAAATACACAGAAGATTTCCTAAGGCCATGAGATCATCTGTCAAATGCTCCAAAGGATGAGAAAGGCTTTGGGAATGCCATAATTATTGTTTAAGAGCCACAGATCTTGGAGATTCTCGGCACTTGTGTAGCATCACGGACGAATTTTCCTCCCACGCTATTTTTGGAACTTTCTTGACTTACTTTTTCCAAGATTAAAGTTCAGACTCCTGCATCCTGGACCTCAGACATTTATACTCATATGGATGAACTCAGCCTCTGTCTACATGCATTTATCTGAAGCAGCTCTAGCTCTTGCTGAACCACCATGTCTGGAAGGGTTCTTTATCTCGTTGCCCAAACCATCTGTGCGGGAGCCGGGCAATGACTCGTATATATAAACAGCACAGCGGTTCCTACTGGAAGTTTTGTGACCTTTTTGATGCTCGGGAAAGTATAATGAAAGGGAACATTTAGCAGGGAACACGTTCAGGCCTGGAGTCCAGTCCTGTGGAAATAGTTGCCCTAGTCTAGAATTTGTTGAAATTGAAAACTTCAACTTGAAATATGGCTTCTTTTTTTCAGAGAAGTGACGGAAGGGTCACCCATCTAGGATATCACTGAAACTTCATACATAAAGATCATACATCAGGCAGAAATATAAATCATGAAACTGACTGCAGAGACTGTTAAAGGTAGCAGACTAAACACCACCAAGGAACCAATTTAACTGTTCAGTACAGGCTCCAGCATGTTGCTGCTCTCTGGATGGAAAATGGATTTTCAGATTATACAATTTCTTCCAACACCGGCATCAACATTTATATGGAATTACCTTACTTTTTCGGACTGTCTCCAAAGCACACCTGAGTCCTATTACCTTACAACAGGGTCCCATTACCTAAATCTGTTGAAATAGCACCCACTTAGCCCCAGACATCCTAAGTCTGAAATACTTTTTGATTACATCCAGATGCTGTATGTACGATCTAGTGCCACTACACTTACTAACACTGGTAAGTATGAAATAATGCAATGCTAATCACTTTCATGGAATAACAACTGATCATTTCAAAAATGCTCCTGAGAACATCACAATTTAGTGGCTACCATGGTCCACACTTTCAAGAAATTATCCTGGTTGTGTAAATTGATTGCCAAGTGAGGATAAACGTTTGCAGTCTGTGAGGACCTCAGGGTCTTGTATGGGGTTTTAGTATTCAGACCTTTTTCACAAAAAACATGATATGCCTTTCATGTCAAAACCTCTGCTGTCGAACGTCATATGAACTGCTTTTCTTAATTTCGTCAGGAATTGAATCATGACATCAATACTGAACACTACTCCAGTCTTACTACTCCAGTCTGCAGATGTAATTTACTTCGGTAGAGACTTGTTGAGAATCCACAAGAGACATCATTAGACTGTGTGTGCCATCTGTATTTGCTCTCAGAGAGTCGAGTGTAAGTCTAGGCCAAGCAGCAGTATTGATTAACCTTCAAACAGTTCCTTCACTGCATCCCATAATTTAACTGGATCATTCCTTCACATTCACAATCCCCAGCCCCCCTCCCCACTGCCCCACCACCACCACCCCTTTTCTTTTGGAGAGCAGTCCATGGCTTCAGGCCTGTGCTTTTAAAAGCTCCAAGATTTGGAGCAGGACTACATCAGCTGGGTCACTTTACTGCTGCCATCCCACTTATGTAAAACTCCAAACGCCAGTGCTTAATGCCAGCATAATAGCAGTGCCGCAGCCCTTGGCTATGGACATCGTAAGAACATTATTTCACGTTTCTGTGGAGAAGCGCTTAAGAAAAGTTCCCAGAGGAACATGTGGGGTTATTCACTTCAAGATATGAGATTTCAAACACCTTTGTGGTCATGTTCAAAAACCAAACGCCCTCAAAGACCACGGCTAACCCAATGCACAGATTTAGCAGCTGATCTTTTTAACATATTCATCCCAAAAGATACCTGATAAACATGCTGATCCTTTTTTTCCCTCACCAGCTTCTTGACTTCAGGTCATGGATCTAGTACAGCCTACAATGGCTTAACACTTAACTGTAGGTTTATTATTTAGTTTTTAAAAAGAATGAAAAATACTTATTCTGGATGAATGAAAAGTCCAGGTTGGTAACGTCTCGCTCTCTCTAATGCGTTTTATATAAATATATTTCTATTTAGCATAGCTATACTTGCGGCTGTGTGGCAAGAAGCTCCTGGGTTTGATTCCCAGCTGGCTGAAAGTCCTTTCTGTGTCTTTGTATGTTCTCCCCATGTCTGCGTGGGTTTCTGCTGGGTGCTCCAGTTTCTTCCCACAGTTCAAACACATGCACATTAGGTGAACTGGAGATGCTAAATTGCTCCTACGTGTGTTTGTGCGTCTGGCCTGCAGTGAACTGGCAACCTATTCACTGTGTTTATCCGTCTTTTGCTGTGTGACCGCTGGGTTAGGCCTCAGCACCCGCCATGGATGGATGGACATTTATATATGCATATGTTAAATGTCTAAACTCAGTGTGTGGGTAGCACTGTTGCCTCACACCTCCAGGGTTGGGGGTTCTAATCCGGGTCCTGGTCTTGTGTGTTTGCATGTTCTCCTTGTGGTGGGTTTCCTCTGGGGTCTCCGGTTGCTCCCACAGTCCAAACACGTCAGGTCACCTGCATGTCAGGTGAACTGGGGGTTCTAAATTCACCATCAGTGCGAGAATGTGAGTGTGTGAGTGAATGGTGTGTGTGTGTGTGTGTGTGTGTGTGTGCCCTGGGGTGGGGTAATGCCGTGCCTCATGCCCATAGACAGGCTTTGGGTACCCACGACCCTAGTAAAGATTAAGCAGTTACCGAAAACGAATGAATGAATAGAAGATATGTCAATCATGATCAATCAAATTCTGAAATTATGTATTTATCAGAGTAGGGAATTGTGGTGTGGGCCCATGGTCCTTGCATCAAGTTGAAATGAAGTCTTAGCTTTGCCCACAGCCCACTGCCTCTGCCCATATTTCACCCAAGCTATAAAGAAATGGCTGGTGAAACCTGTATGCATATAACTTCTAAACTACTTGCAAATCCTCACTTACATACACAGAACACCACAAGAGCCTCGTGACCCAAAACTCTGCTAAAACTTTGCCACTGTTGGTCTGATACTGCAGGCATTTTCCCCCCCTCACGCTTTGCACCACTGATTCTTTACTGCAACAGAAGAGCAGCAAGAGATTATGGTGCACTGCTGATCTGCTGATCTAACTTATTGATTCTTGCTGTTCACATGAGAAATCACTGACAAGGTTACAGAGTGAAAGCAACAAAGTTGTGAGAGCAGAAAAAACTTCTTTTTTTTATGGGAGATATGCACTGTAATACTTAGTGTAATCACTGGGGGCAAAAGAAAAGGTGAAAGAGTTCACACAAATATCTTTCCAGATAGACAAAGTATGATGTCTCAAAAAAAAAAAAACAAGAGTCCAAGTACATACAACAGTATAACCATGGATTATGTTACATTTTGTATTGCTACCTCCATTACTATTTCTTATTGAGCCAAGTGTGCAAACAATCATGTTCTCTATATTTGTATTTGAATTCTAAATATTTTAATTGTTGTCTTTTTATTGTTCTCCCACTTGAAATGATTGAATTCCATTTATTTACATAACATGATTATATCTCTTATCTCTAAATATTTATCTCTTATTTAAAACAGCACTGTTCTCAATCTCAAACCCTGGATATGCAAATGCACAGAGTAAGAGCAGGGGAATTCTTTGTCTCGGCACTGGGAATAATGCAAAACTGGTGGTGATAATCAGCTGAGCGGTGATGTCACCGGGGAAGCCCTGACCTCAGCCACACTGAACAAAGCCAGGCTAGTGAGAGCCAGCTGCTGGGAACAGGGATCAATTGTCCCGGTGCTGCTGTACCCAGAACTCAATGAACTCCTGCAGCCTCCTGCCGAGAGTCCGCTGATTCACCGCAATGCATCCGACTCTGGCTTGAATGGGTCGGATGTTGGAGGTGTTGACCTCGGCTCCTCCTGCGCAAGAACAGGCTTTGTCATCAGGGTGAGAAGGGAAACTATTCCTCCTTTGAAAATAAGTTCTGAATGCCAGGGGATCTCAGTTCTGTAGAGAGTGAATGAAGGCGAAAATTGGAAACCTCCGTGAGAGAGAGAGAGATTACAAATTGTAAGTATCAATGAATCTAATGTCTAATTCAACGATTCTTTGGTTTACAAGTTTATTCTCCTCCAGCCCTTGTACAGCGAGGCTGTGCTCAGGGAGTAAGTCTGATGACCACTAATATTTTGTAATGAAGAACGACTCAAAATACATAAAGCACAATCATATAAAACATCCGTGCTGCAGGGTTCAGTTCTCCAACTGGGGAAGCATACCATGCTATACCAAGGTTCCTTGGGCAAGAAACCTAATACTCCAATATACAGAGATCACAGTGAACAACTTTATACAGGATGTTCCAGGAAATACAGTTTACATCCACTTTTCTTCTATCCATCTCGACATCCACTTTCCTTATCTCCACCGTTGAACTGTTCACATTTAACAACGAACAGAACAGACATACATACATACACCTACATACACTTCAAAACTTAAACTTAAAATAAACCAAGCATGAATAAACTCAAACATACCTTGCTGGCTGCACACAGCCGAGAGGGAACAAGTCCGCTTTAATGAAAATATCCGTATTCTTGAAAAGATAGGAAATTTCATTTAAAAGGTCCCTTTTTGTGAAGTACGGCTTATCCTTGCTGCTTAGTCCTTGTGACAATATCCTTTTTTGCCCAAAAAAGAGGGGTGAAACCAGCAAAAGATTCTGGGTGCAACAAACATTGAGATAGGATTCCTTAATTTTCTTGCAACAAAAATAAACCAAATTAATATTATGTAAACTTATGTAAACAATGTAAACAAATTATGTCAACAGAAACACAAATGACAAATCATATTTGTGACAGTTACACGTAATATGCAGCAATGTGGAGAACTGTTCGCATTTCAGAAGAATATTTCACATTCTTTGATAAAGTCATGTATATTGTGAGCAAACAGTGCCAGCTGTTCCCATAATCATAAAAATGTTATAAAAACCCTACAAAATAAAAAATGACCAGTAATGGAAAAGAATGTTCAAAACAGTGGTGTGTGTATGGGTCAGACTTTTTTAGGACAGACAGGATGAGGGAGCCTGGAAACGGACCTGCTGAGTTCGTTCCTGTCATTGGTGGTGACTGGATCCTCCCTCTAGAGTTCTGCTAATGCGATCAGGACATCCAGCTCAGTATAAATCAACCCTCTGTCCCGCTCGATCTCACACACGCAAACCTCATTCTCAACCATACAACGTTGCATACGTGTGTCTGGACCATGGCTTTCAGTGAAGGAGGGACAGCACTTCCGAAGCAAATGTAAAAAACAGTTCAACCTCTATCATCACCCTACACCCAGGACCAGTTGCAGAATACCCTGCAGAGAAAGGTAACGCCATTCTCAGACTGGAATGTCTGTGTGTTCTTTCAGGTTCACCAGCATGGCTGGTCTGTCCTCCACATGTGCTGCCATCATGTATCTCAGGAGTTGCAGCTGGTGTTTGGCTGCTTGAGTGTACCTGGCTAAACCTTGTGGCTAAATGGTATAAATGATACAAAAAATGGTTTAACACCAAGAACCATGTTTCTCCATAGACTTCAGGTCAAAATGCCCTACCTCTCTGGATGTAATAGAACATCTTCCAAAAGATATTTCAGTTTCTATTTCTTTGTTTTATATAAGAACTCTTTTACCAGACATTGGGAGCAGTTAATGCATTAAAAATTATTGTGACATACTGTATTGTATGATGTAACTGACTCTTGGCATTTACATCACTGCTTTGTCTTTCTATGCTGAACTTATTGTTCCTTCAATCACACTGGTATAAACATATTGCTGGAAATGTCTGTGATTTACAATACAAGAAACAAACTGGATCTTTTGTCTTTTTGCAGAAGTGTAATTTGTTTGAACAGCAGAAAGTTCTCCCTCTTTATTCCTCCTCATTGCTCGCTAGCAGCTCAGCAAACAGTCCCAATATTTCCACACAGAGAGCCTGTTAATTTGACAAATCACAGCCATCATCATAAAGTGCTTCGAGAGGCTAGCCACGAAGCACATAAAAATCACAGCTGCCCCCATCACTGCAACCCCTGCAGTTTGTGTGTCATCCCAACGGCTCAATAGATGCTATCACCACTACCCTTCACCTGGCCCGCCCCCACCTGGAAAAAAAGGATACTTATGTGAGAATGCTGTTCATAGACATAGTTCAGCATTCAACACCATCATTCTTCACCATCTAATTGGAAAGCTGAGACAGCTGGGCCTGAACACTTCCCTCTGCAACTGGATCCTGGACTTCCTGGCTGGGAGACCTCAGTCAGTCAGGATTTGGAGCCACATCTCAAGCGCCACCATGCTGAGCACAGGTCCCTCCCCAGGCTGTGTTCAGCCCTCTGCTATTCGTGCTGCCTACCAACGTGCAGCACGCACCAGTTAAACCACATCGTCAAGTTCACTGATGACATGACTGTGGTGGGTTTGATCACTGGGAATGACAGGGCGGCTTACAGAGAGGAGGTGCTAGTGTGAAGCCAACAATCTTTCTCTGAATGTGGACCAAAGAGATAGTTGTTGACCTTAGGAGGGCACACCATGATCACTCTTTGCTGAACATCAATGATTCTTCACTGAAGATCTTGGACAACCTCATGTGGACCCTCAACACCAGCTCAATCACCAGAAAAATCCTAGCAGTGTCTTTACTTCCCCAGTTTTATTACTTGCTCTACAGATGGACTATAGAGAGCATTTGCTGCATCATGGCATGGTACGGAAATCACACTGAAAGACCTTACAGAGGATAGTGAGGGTAACCAAGAAGATCATGGGGTCTCTCTTCCTTCTGCCAGAGACATTTACATTGCGTGCTGTGTCCGTAAAGATACCAGCATTGTGGATAACCCCACACCCTCTTCTCCCTCCTTCCATCTGGCAGAATGTTCCAAAGCATCTGGGCCTTCACTACCAGGATGGGGAAGTTTCTTCCCCCAGGCCTTTAGACTAAATCAGACCTGAATAACAAACTGTACTTTACACACACACACAGAAACAAACTCTGCTGCTTCCTTCTCCCAAACACACTGCATATACACACCAAACTGTTCCACTAAGAAAATGTAGCTATTCTGTTGCTAGAATACAGTATGTCTTAATCCTAAATTCATTTAAATTAGTACTGTTCCTCTCCCTGTCAGATGCACTGTATGTTCTCTTGTCCTGTGAATTATTGTACTGTTGCTTGTGTTTCTCTCTCTTGTAGTCCTACACTTGTAGTCCTGTAGTTTTGTGTTGTTTGTTTTTGTTATTTGTGTTGCGTCATGGTCCTGGAGGAATGTTGTCTCTTTTCACTGTGTACTTTGTATATGGTTGAAGTGATGAACACCTACCTCACTTGACAGTAGAAATATGTGGAAATTAAAAATATTATATTGAAAAAAATACATTTCTATACAATCAGTGGAATGGCCACTAGGGGGGCTGTAGAAAAAGGCATTTCTCTACATTGTTAGCATGGTCAGTGATGTGAAATATTTGACTCATGCATCGTTGTCTCAAATGTTGGTGCCAGAAGAAAGTCATTAAGTCCATCGAAACGGATACGTGCTAATGTTAACGACTTGCTGATCTATAATATCCCCATGGCTGGAAATGGCAGCTTGGTTTATGAAAGGGGTCCTTCAGAAAAACTTGGAATAGTGAATGGAGATAAGCTTTGTGAAACATGTTTGCCAAGAAAGGAACCTGCTTCGAGGCCAACTGGCACGGCTAGCCCCCTCTCTGTTACCATAAGATACAGTGTCTTAAGATGTCAGTCTTGATATCCAGGATATATATTTCAACATTTATATCCCTACACTTGACCAGACAGGGTTAATGTTGCATCCAGTGCAGCAGAGGGCAGTAACATCTGCAGAACAATGACAGAGGCAGACCCTAACCATGTCAATACACTGACCAGTACCAATAGCATCTGAACCGTCCAAGATTTCCAATTCAGTCTCGTTTGCTTTAGCATGGTGTGTATCTCTTTCCCTGATTTTGTGCAATAAATGCACTCAAATTCCTACCATGCACACCTTCTTTCAACACATGGTTGCAATTATGTGATGTTAGATGTGGAGGAACTTGCCATGGGTTGATGTGTGCAGATTAGAGAATTTTCCCAGACACTGTCAGCACACAATATTACTTTTCAGCATGTTTGAGTATCAGGTTTGTTGTGTTGTTTTCACTGGGTGACGTTGAGTAAGTGCCTCATTAAACGATGAAGGGGTACTGGTGTGTACGATGTTCTTCTCACTTGTAGGTGCTCACCAAGGGAGCTGTAATGAACCTAAACGTGACTGACGCCTGCTGTGAAAAGACACTGAATGTCTGCACTCATGCCACCCCTTCACACAGATCCCACGCACACAATTTTCTCCCACACACTAATTCATTCATGTGATGAATTGACTTCGACGAAAGCTTTCGACGTTTTCCATATGCCCCGCACAGCATGTGGCCTGTGATTGTCTCCGCCACTCATTGATATTAACCTCACTAACGAGCCCTTGTAGGCCCATTTGCATTGCTTCCTGGCTTTTTCCCCCCGAAGAACTCTCTTAAAATAAATGGAAATTAAAGATGCATTTTTAATAGGATCTGATGATTGCAAATTGATTTTTATAATGAATAAAAACATCAGATTAGTGATGCCCATTATATTCTGTCTTGAAGGTAAATAGGATGGTTGTGTTTTTATTTATTACAAGGGAAAAAATATTATGGTTGGGGGGAAAAAAAACCTCTGTGGCAGCCACCAGTTGATGACTAAAGCAATTGGGCTATCAAAATGTTTAAATATAACTAAACCACCTTAAAACATATACATAGTATACTTATTTTTGATTTTGTTTTTGCATTTGCCTAAATCAAAATGTATACACCAAGCTGCTTTGGCTGTTTATGTAAGTGTTTATATATCAGGGACAACAGATTAAAATTAATAAATTAAAATTAAGTTTAAAATTAAGTGAATATAATTTGTTTCAACACAGTGATGACAGTCATTGGTCAATATCTGCAGGCCACTCGAAAAGGAGAAAAACTGATGAAATCTCTGGATTAGCATTGCTAGTTGCTACCTATTAGCTAGCTAACTCACTGATCTAGCATAAATGGAGACGGTTTGGCATTACACTATCAAAAAACCACATACACAAGTCTGTTGGATTATTTGTCTTGACATTAGATAAACGTGGGATGATTTAGGCCTGCAGTTTACAGGATCACTTGGCGGCTATAAGCTTTTATTACTTATCATTAGCCTTGTAGGTAGTATGAAAGAAGCAAAGCAATGAAAAGTATTTTGCTCTTAGGAATTGAAATGAGCGACACAGTGCTTTACCTCTTCAAAAGACATCACATTTAAAGGGCTGAGCTAAACATGTTAGCTGCAGGTGCAAACTAGTGAGAGTACTCCTTTAGGTTTAAATAGTTGACTCTAGCAAAATACAGTCAAAGTTTAAGCGTTTTCAACAAATGAACAAATTTAATTTGATTTGAAACTCATTATGATGCATAAAAAGAAGTGGTTCAGGGAACAGCAGCAGGCACACATCAATTACCTCAGATAATAATGACTGGATAATAGTAACGGTTCAGGGATAGCAAATGGATATTGATATCGGAATGTGTAATTCACAGAAATCATATCTTCTTTTGGATGTATTGAAAGAGCAACATTTGTATACCTCCAAAGATTAGGTGCTTGTAGATCAGGGGTGTCAAACTCCAGTCCTGGAGGGCTGTGGGTTATTTTGGTGATTTTCCTGCTCAGAAACACCTGGTTCACTTCACCAGTTAATTGTCAGGTTTAGTGAATGTGTTTGAGGAGGAGAACCATCA
>JBBPCY010000039.1:4808844-4826100 GCA_037974405.1 Brachyalestes nurse | reverse complement strand
AGCTAAGACCCTGAGGTTTCATGTGCAAGAGAAAACCTCAAATTATAGCAAAAAACGTATATTTCTGGGCTGATCTTACCTCCATCCCAAATATGGGATGGACAGTGAACAGGTTAAAGGCATACATGACAATGTTAACGACATGGGAATAATTCCTTCAGATTACACATAAAATGGACAAATCCCTATTCTGTGGGTCAGGGGAGCAATGATATACTTCTTAAAATTAGGGTGTGCCAGCATTCACTACTCTTCTAAGGCTAATGTGTTTGGTCATTATTCCACTATCTCTAATCATTCATTCTGTCAGGCTATCTTAATAATTGGAATTGACTGTCCAAGCCACCAGAGAGTTCCCAATCTCCAGAACGGGAAGTTTTTACGGTCGGAAAAAGCTCCAATTGTCCTATTTAATGTTTCGCCTGAAGGAACCACTCAGCAGTCCCCACTGGGGTGGATTATCAATGTCAAAAAGTACTATTAAAAGTACTAAGCCGCTCCTTTTGTATTCGCATCCTACCTTGCATCAAGGATAAAAGTAAGTAAAGTCAGGGAAAAGTTACATCTCACTTTGGTCCATGATAAATTTGCTTCTACAAACTTGGACTTCTCTTTCATTTCCACTTGGGCTGCAAATGTGTGGCTAACGTAAAGCAGGTCAGGGAAGAAAAGCTCAGTCCAAGATAAGAAAAAACTCATTATTACCTTGTTGACATGCAGGTTGGTCTAATCACTTTCCCATGTGTGTCAGCTCTCCTACTCGCATCTAAATTAGCCGTAGTCTCGAGGATGAGAATGCAGGGAACTGAAAAACAGCATGCAGTTTAACTACACACCATATGATTCACAATGGCTGTTTGACTTGATTCATAGTCTGCTGAAAGTTCTGAAGTATGGTTTGTGTGTTTATGTGCAAGGACTCATGCAAAACGCACATTTCATGGTGTTTCAGTCTTTTGACTTTGACATAAATGAAACAATTGATCTGCTTCCTTCTCTGCAACTCTTTATGGTTTTCCCTGGGCTTGCATTAATATGTATCTCTTAAATCTCAGAATGAATGACTGCAGCCATGTGTATCTGTTCTTAGTGAAAGCACTATTGCACAAACATTTTGGGTAGGATGAATTTCTGCCTTAAATAAACAACTAGGACTTTATTTGCATCTGTAAATGCCCCTCTATTTCTTATACTACGCATTTTCTGCCCTGCTGCTGCTGTATTTGCACAAATACATCTATTGTTGTCTTGTTCTGCATTTTTGCACACGTATCTCTCTGCTGCTAGAATACAGTATGTCATAATACTATATGCATTCAGATTAGTACAGTAGTTATTGTTGACTGTACTAAATGTCGCCTTTTTGTCTTCTCCGGTTGTTTTGTTAATCTTGTGTTTTTTGCACTCGTTTGTCCTGTCTGCACTTTTTGTATAGTTTCGTTTTACTGTATTTATATTTTCTAGGGATGTAACAATACAGTCAACTCGTAATTCAGCTCAAAAGATCATTCAAGGAGCACAGTTCCATGCACTTACAATATTTTCAACAAAATAAGATTGGAGACAAAGAGTCAATAGTCTTACAATATTTAGAATGTAAATTGAAAGAAGAAAAATGGTAACTATTCAGTTCTGGCACAATTTACTAATGAAACTAGAACTGGGTTGATGTATGACATCCATGTGATGGACCAGGTTGTTGATTGACACTGATTTAAACAATGTATCCACATCAAATAACATTTGCATTTGTAACATTTGCATTTGTGAGCAGAGCATGGATACACCAACTGCAAAATGAAAATTGGTAGCAATGGTAACAACCTCGCAGTAGATATATTGTTGTATCTTGTACACACCCTCCGCAGTGAACTTAAATATGACATTGTTGACAACTTTTTCTGCCCAGTTACAATTTATTTGAGTTTAGCATTGATATTTCAATGGGAAGTATCATAACGTTATTAAATGCAGCAAATATTGCATTAAGGTGAGTTTTCTGTAAGGAAAGTAGGCTTATGTTCACTTAGAACATCGACCACACACGTCATTTGACCAGAGTGACCGTGCACTGATTTGACTGAAAGGAAATGTGTGGTGTAATTAAATAGGTTTTGTACAATGAGGCTCAGAGATAAGTAGTTTATGAAACAGTGTTTACTGTTAATGGGAAGCGTCTTGAAGAGGCCATAACTTGGATTTTCAATAGCAGGGCACAACACAGAGTCGTGCAGCCATATGTCTACCTACAGAGAAGGGCTCTTGTTATAAATGTGTCTCAAGGAGGCCCAGGTGGACGGGGTGATTGTGGGTAGACACACTTTCAGTCAACACCCCCTCTGCTCTCACTTGATGGAAGGGAGAGATAGAGCGAGAGAAGAGGAGGGGGGCAGTGGTAGAGGGATATAGCCATGGATAACGTTTCAGGGCTTTAGTGATTTACGGCCGTTCTCCAGCTCCAGTATAAACGCTTTCACAAAGCAGGAGATTGTTTGGCGGGGGGATATGATTGAGCCCACTCACTGCCTTATTAGACACAGGACGCCGAGAAGACACCAGGCCATCCATCTGAGCCATATTACATGTCATACCAGAGCGGGATGAGCCCATGCAGATGACCCAAGGCATCTCCTCTCCTGGTATGCTCCAATGGTCCCTGGTACCCCAATTTGATTGGTGTGCCGGACCACAATGGAAACTCGCCGCTTGAGACGCCACATGTGGCTGATTGTAAGTGGAAGTATCTATAAATATCCATGTCTCACCTTTTCCTCAGAGGAACAGATGAGATGACTCAGAGACAAGATGCAGGAGCTTTAGGTAGTGGGTGTAGAGTCTCAAGGCACAGCAGGACGGCAGCTTCATTAGAGGCACCTCGCTTCAACTTTTTGAAACGCTGCTCGATTCGGTTGCTGTAGAAACGTAACCAACTGTTGTAGATATGGTGCTTAATGTAGCCTGATATTTCATGTTACCTGAAGGCATCTGTGTATCTGATATTTTGTCGTTCCGGCATTTGATAAGTTGTAACAGAAGGACCACATTTTAAAAAAATACTGTAAAACTTGTATTATCCACATCCCTGGCCAAAGTGCATCTTTAGTTGGTTTTCGGGTAAAAAAAGATAGAGATCACATTTCTCTGTATAGATCACACTTCTTCACATTATAACACCCAATAACTGTTTATGACTGCAACAAAATTGTGGTCTGTGCAAAAATATATTATATTTTAAGGTTTTTTTGTTTGCCATATCTGAAACTCAGCAAATAAATGGAACTTGTTTCCCCAGCAACACTAGATTTAAGGATGTTCTCTGTAGAGCAGTAGTCCTAGGTCTAGCCACAATCTGGAACACTTGCTCTGGATAATGGACATCTTCAGAAATCCTTGATAGGGTGAAGTGTTAAATAAGAATGAGGACCTAAACACAATGTGAAAGTAGATCTCCAGGAGGAGGGTTGGTTGCTCACCCCTGCTGTAGAGGATGTGTAGGGATTTTTACTTAGAAAATCAACAAAGCATGTAATTTGACTGGAAGTGTTTATACTTTTCATATCACTGTGTAAAGATAATGATTTGTTTCAACATTACACTAACTGTGCATCATTACATCCAATTATACAGCAACCATTATATTGTCTTAAGAATATAATTACAGTTAAACAGTGAACACAAATAAACAGCACTGAAAATATGTGGATTTTTCACATTAGAACTATACACAACAGACTGCATGTGAAAAAAGACATCCATCGCTCCTCACAAAATGGGCAAACGGTAACATTGGGTGGTCTAGAGATCGGAAAGTTTCACCACACAGCTTGGATGTGGCGCCTAATCATCAATCGCCAGCTTCCCTGCTGGTGCAACCACAGACAGCTGCCTAGGTTAGATGTTCCTAGACAAACTTTTCATTTTAATGTTTGTCTGGAAGTTCTTGTTGCTGAGACACAGTCGATCACCATGCCAAGGCCAGACAGTGATTGGTCATGTAGGTTCTTGGTACCTGGATAAAATACCACTTATATTGTGTGCTTATAGTATTATATTGCCTGAAAATTAAGTTAAACATGTTTGAATCAATTTATTGATGTCTGAATTAATGGCACAAATACTACACACTCAGTGTGGGGCTCTTTTCTGGCATCAATCAAAGAACCTTTATGACACTTTTATCTTTTTAGATTTATTATTCAGTTATACATCTTAAGCTTTTTATCCAGTAACTACTAATAATGCAACATCTTTTTCATTGCTATCACAATATTGGCTTTGCTGAACTGCTGTTTATAATGACGTGCTGTGAGCACCTTAACCAATCCCGGCACCAGACGTGGCTGAATGATTTGGGGAAAATATGTTATTGCGACCTTTCTGATAACCTTTGATAACCTGAGCTCCAAGGCCTGTTTTTTCTCTAAGAATGCAAGCACATCCATCTTTTCTGACTTGGATCCTGAAGGTTCTGTGTGCCAGACCTCCGGTTCAGGGTCTGTTCATCATTAGGTTAAATCTTCTTCTTCAATACACAAAGGGGAATTTATGGTGGTGAGGTACGTACACTCACAATGGTCTTTTTTTAAATGACTTTTTATTTTTCAGATTAAGCAATATTTTACCATTTTAAATATTACACAAACTCAGAAGACACGTGTAGGTTCCTTGGATGTTTTGAATAGTGAATAAAATGGCTATACTTACCTTATAGATTGAAAATGCAGTTTAAAAAAAATTATGCAGTTAAAAACTGCACTCTATCAAATGAATAAAAAAAATAGCCACCAACCCTAGTTACAGATGAATGTTTCTGTGGATACTTGGAGAATCGTAACATTCATATAATACAGCAACAAATTTTGTATTTTTGTCAAATTATGCAGAAAGGCATTTTTTGTTCAGTATCCACTCACACATAAGTGTTTAATGTATTGCAAAAAGTGTCACAACTGCAACATAACAACCACCTGGAATACTTGCATTTTGTCCATGTTGCATGGACCTATAACTATTACAGCACTGCTATATAAGGTATATAGTTACTAGATTAGTGTTTCTTGAACATATGTGGTTCATTTATTTCAACTAGACAACACCAGTGTTTACAATAATGCAGACACTGCACTTTTCTTTGACGAGGCTGGACATAACAAGGAGCCTTCACAGTCCTGCCGAGAATGTGTACGTGCTGGTGTGTGTCCTCTTCTTTCTCTCTTACACCTTGAGCCAGAAACAGTGTGTTCTTTGTCTTAAATCCTGCCCAGTGGCACACACACATTGGAGGTTACTGGCGGAAACAAAAACAAGAGGACCACCGTACCCATTCATTCCTCCATGATACTCCCCCAGCATTTTAATGCACAGCCTCTTTTCTCTAATGGACTTTGCAGGCGTCTCCAGCTCGGCCGACAATGGGATCAGGGGTCCACTGTGCATGTCAGTCACACATGAATGAGCCCTGTAAGCCTAGCCCCTTCAGTCTGCCTTTATGCTATACAGCGAATATTGAGACAAATGGAGGGCGAGGAACAGATATGGCAGTCTTCTGATGGCGGGGGCAAAACCAGCAGGAAGGGAGACTATTATACATCTCGGCGCTCCACTTAATGTATTTAAAGTTTTGAGAAGTTCTACAACATTGCCACAGGGTAAACGACACTTCTGAGAAGATCCAAAACTTCCAAAGCAGCTCAGCAAAAAAAGTTCGGATTTTGAGAGAGAGTGATCTGATTCGTGAAAAGGAATTCTAGACCCCTAAAACTTGTGTTCTTCAAGGGTTCTTAAGCAAGACCAGTGGTTATACATAGAACAATGAGTGGCATTTGAATGCTTCACTGGTTCTTTGCATAGTTAAATGGTTGTTCTTGAATGTAGTTCCTTTTTATATAACATTTTTACATTTTTTAATACATTTTTTTAACTTTATTGTACCAAAATGGGTTCCCCAGTTCCCCAGTCAATGAACCTTTTTCAGAATCAGTATCTGAACACTTCATCAATTACACAGACACAGAGACAAGAACAATATAAAATATTAAGCCTAAATAAATCCAATAAAAACTTTGCCGAAAAGACACTATGCTATGTACACAAATGCTGAGGTATAAATACTATAGATGAGTAACTGACAGTAAAGTGAATTACTAATAACTTAAATGGTGGTTAGGAGTGTGACTGCATGTAATAGAGATCAATAGTCAAACAATAATATTGACATAAGTAGGGATATTCAAACAGTGAGACTATTGAACATAATAATTCAAAATAGAAATGATTTAGCACCCAATAAGAAAAACTGCACATTACATATAATAAGACAGTTCAACAAAACCTCATCAGAAACCACAACACACTTTTCTAAACCCTGCTGATTTCATGCTGATTTCAGATCTGCTTTCAGTTTTTGCAGTCACATTAACTTTTTGAATTATGAGTAATATTAGATTTGCAGTAGACTTGCATGCATTTTTTATTAAACCACAGGCACCAATCAAGTAACTGTTTCAATATTTTCAGCGTGAAGTCAGATGGGCGCACACTGTGGCATAGATATAATGATCAGTGTCAGTCAGATACCACTGTTTCTTCAAAAACGCTCAGCATATGATTATTATACACTAATTATACCAACTATCATGCATTATATAACTAGCTTCATCACAAAAACTGCGGGAAACACTAAACACAGATTTGAAATCAACATGAAAAACACTTGTTGACCTGTGTAATAAGATATTGCACATGATGTTTTGATTGGATATAATGCTAATGTTTTAAATACATAGAAAATTTTTGTGAACAATGTTGTTTAAACATGAATCATGTTTTTTTCACCACACCTGTATCACCACACCATATACCAATAACAGTTGCTTTACTCTGAACTGCTGGTGGAAGAACTGGAAGTAATTAAAATATTTTTCTTGACTTTTTCCTTAACCAAACAAAAGCAATGAAACACTGAAAAACTGATCATGAATGACTTTGCAGCTGTGGCAAGATGTACAGCCAAGCTGTGATATTATTTAGAAAAACACCTCATCTCTTTTGTTTGACAGCTTAAACACATCCCAGAAGATCTCATTTTGGCTTGTACTAAATTCCATACTGATTGACAGGTCTGGTTACTAAAGGATAGAGGCAGAATAATTGAGAAGCAAAGCAGTGAAGAGACCTTAGGCCAGGCCAAGAAGTTTGCTGATGAGGGCTAAGGCAAGAGCCCCACTCCTTGGTTTGCATTGCGTTTACATCAGCCATGCTCAATTGACCTCAAATCCTTTCCTTTTAAGCCGAGCGTTCTCTTTCCCAGCTTTCTAAGCATCATTCACAAGCTCTTAGTCTGCATTTTAGGGCCTGTCAGAGACACCCTCCTCGCTCTTTAAGCTCACTGTGTCATGGCAGAGGTACAGTTTACGGATGTTGGGTGCTTTTGTTGGGTGCAGGAGTGGTGGATTTTGGCGTCATTTTGTGCACCGCCTGTAAAACATGAGCAGGGCCAGAGCGCCCATTCAGCATAAACGCAGAGCTCTGGTTTTATGGGTTTCTGTGTTAGTCAGACAACGTGGGATAAATATATCTGCAGAAGGTTATTTGAGGACATACAGTTAGTGTGTGATGCCGAAATCTGCATGAATTAAAATATGCACTATAGTACATAGAAGTGGTTGCACTACGGGTTTAAAACGGAAGGTTCCAGAAAAGGGTTATTTGGAGCGAAGAACCACTTTTGTTTCATTTTCTTTCTTTCTTTCTTTCTTTCTTTCTTTCTTTCTTTTTCCAGTATGTAAAACATTTCATTCAGGGGTGTTTGAACTTCTGCATATGACTGTAATGTGAAGATTCGATGCAAGTTAATGATTTCACACTGTGTCCAGTGGTGTGTTCATGTATGACAAAATGGTCATGGTTATACTTTACACATGTACAGGGGGGCCTCGAGTTTCAACAGTCTCAGGACATTACAAGTTTACAATGCTCACTCCCATAAAACCTTTTAACAATTGAGACGAGTGTTTCAGTGCATGCCGTTTGCGTTGTACTTACTGACTACGTGGCCAAACTAGTGCGGTGGAAGAATACGTAGAATACGTAGAATACGCAGAAACACGTCGTATGAGTGAGGGAGTCGGTGTCCCTCCAGTACGCTTACCTGCACCATTTTGGACTGTTAAAAGTACAAGTACAGTATATTCATGTTTTTATGTTCTAGATTATGATTTTACAACTGTGTTAGGATCGGTAAGTTAGGCTACGGTGTGTTTCCACGTACACCGAAATTCGGGTTACATCACTGTCGTAGGAACGGATCTGTGTCGTAACTCGAGGACCACCTGTACTTATTTTTCTTAGAACCACACATCCAAGCTTAAAAATGTGATATCCCTGATATCACTGTAGCTGGATATATTGCAAACGTTTGTGATTTTGTGAACAGGTCAGCGAGGTTACGCATTTGATGTCCTTCTTGTGGGCTGGAGGGGAGAAATCCCTCAAAACTAATTCCTCCGTTACAGCTGTGGAGGTCTGTGAGAATGTGGTCGGTCTATAATGGAGTGACGGGGAAAGGCCTTGGGCTGTAACCCAGTTGGATTGTATGTTATGGTTTTGGGGCACCGCGATGGAGTTTCCTTCATCATTTACCAAACCTCAGCTTTTGAAGCTAAACACTCAATTATAGTGGATCTTTTAGTGCTCGGCAGTTTGAAGGGTAAGGACTGAGTCCTGCGCCAGCTTGTTGCCATGGAACATGTTCCTCCGCAGAATCCCTGTGTGCACCGAGAGCTCCATCAGCATCAGCATTCAGATACGCCCAGCCTTATTGTTATGACTAGTGCATAATGGATCTAAAATAGCCCTGTTTTTGGACAGTGCCACGCTTTGTTTGGGTGCACTGCGGTTTCATACCTTTCTGAGCTCTCTACAGTTGCTTGCCCTGGCTAGATTGCATCTCAGATTACAGTCGACAATGCTATTAGAGTTTGGCATTTGCTGCTGGGCATAAACATATAAACACTTTTCAAAAATGGATTTCACACACACATTTTATGCCTGAAAGCTTTAGTCTCAATCAGCTTCATAACATCATATATCTTTAGTGCCACTGAAGACTCTTTTTTTCATTATTTATTTATTCATTTATCAATTTCAGACCATTATACTGTTTTATACCATTTATCATGTTATACTCTATTATGACGTTATTAAACGGTAGCCGGCCTTTTACATTGCATGCACATTTCATGACAAATGGACTAATGGAAATGGTTCAGAATTGCCTGCAATAAAATCTCATTATTATTAAGAACATTTTTTTCTCTTCCGCTGTTTCAGAGATGCGAGGTTTCAGACTGACAGCAGCAATATAAAAAGGAAATATGAAGTTTCCCTGCTTGAAATATGAAGTTTCCCTGAATGCAGGGTGTCATGCTCATACAAAAAAAGAGGCGCCGTCTGAACCCGTGGCCTTTCAAAGAGTCGAGCCAAAAAGTAATAAAGCGTTGTCATGGTTACTACGGCAGGTGATATATCGGCCTATAATGGCATTAGTTACACTGTATTTTCCAGGATTGAGTAACTGAGTGTTATTTTTTTTCCCCCGCAATAAATTTTCATTTACTTTTGCCTTAGAGAGGGAGGGATTATATACCATCCTGCTGCACGGATCAAATTGAATTTAAATTGAATTACTCAGCATTACCTGGAAAGGTATGCAGCAGGGAAAGCACTGCAGGGGACACTGGTAGACATTTGTTGTATTTAAATTACATTGTGATATCATTAACAAATCTCAGTGCCAGATATGAGCTTTTAGGGATGGTATCAGAAATACAGTTTAGTTTAGTTTTTTTACTTGACATGGAAACTGAAGAACCATTCTCATGTTCTGTTGCTGCGCAGGATCAGCAGGTATTGTTTAAAGGAAAAAACTGTAGCGTAATAGAATAACTAATAGAAGCCACTTCTGTTTCTTGTAAGCAGACCTTAATATTTAGCTTAGTGAATTCCTGGCCTGCAGGAGATGGATATATATTACCCTGCAAGGGGACTTTGCTGCTACTAGTGTTCAGTTACTCAGACGAGGCTGTAACCTTTCTTTGGCTTCTCTGGACAGAGCTAACTGGTGGGTTTGTGGTTTGGGGACCACTGGCTTCAAAGATTATGATGATGAGACTTTGAGAAATGGGCTCCAGTGATAATGATCTGCTTTATTCACAAAGTTAGTTGCTACTACTGATGTGGGTGACTCTGGAATTCATAATAACTCTGGAATACAGAATACATAATACATAATCTTTTCCTCTTGAATGTGTCCAAGCGCTGATATACAGTTTAACAGTGTTGGAGATAGTTTAGCAGTCCAAACATTCAAGGGATGTGCTCATAGGAGTTTGCATCCAGGTCATTAAAAACAGACACAGGATAAGCTAGACCCTTGGGGCGAAAATGAGCTTGTCTCCTTACTACTGCACAGAAGTCCCCTCGGTAATTATAGCGCACAGCTCAGAGCTCTGCAAACGTTTTTTGTTTGGGGTACAAGCACAAAAGCATGACTGTGGAAACTGAGAGATGAGAAATGAGAGACTTTTTGGAGCGACTACAGAGTAGCATATGTAGCGTGCATGCATGAATGCAATGCAAAGAGAAGAATATGCAATTTACTCATCACACAGATTCTGAGACAGAGTGGAGAATTTTGAAAATAATTGTTTTTAACCCTTAGAACTCAGAGTGTATTAGTAAAATCGGATTTCAATAAATATAAAACAGTCTAAAACCAGTGTTTGTTCTAGACGCTCACCGTTTGCTGCTCTTTCTCCTGGCACACCGCCACTCGGCCGCTCTCCGGCCCCCCTCTGCGGTTATTCCCCACTCACTTGTGGGCAGAAACTTTCCTGAAAGTTCTCCCAGGTTCAAAGACCTTGTGTTTTTTGTTTATTTCTAAACACCCCAGTAGCTGTTATTACTATTGCATGTGTTTTAAATTACAATAACTTTGGTTCTACATGACATAGGAACACCAAACAAAGCTTAACATGATGTCTGACACCTTGAGCATCAACACAAACTGGACCAACCTCCATATATGATTTTGCCTAATGATGACAATTTACCATTTGTTGCATCACGGATCTGTACTGCTCATGTTCTGAGGGTTACTTGAATTGCATCCATGCTTTGTCTTAGCCACTTATCCTAACTATGGTGGTGGAGGAGAAAAGAGGGTGGTGATAGACTCACATTGGTACACATCTAGTGCCAATTAAGCATCTTCAGTTCACTTGACACATGTGCAGCAAGGGAGGAAACCCTAGGTGGAAAATCAAGCAGACACAGGAAGAATGTGCAAACTCTTGGCTGCCTAGCCAAAAATCAAACACAGGACCCAAACCCAAAACCTCCTTGTTGTGAGGCAACCCCTGCACCTTGGAATCCTCCTCAGGAACTTGCAGAAGGACCACTACCTTCAGTCTTATGTCTTTTAAAAGGAAAATGAAATTCTTCTCACTTTTTAAAATTACAGGATGTAAACATTGTTAAAGTAAAAAACACCTGTTAAAAAGAGAACTTTATACAAGAAATTAAATACAAGACACAAATGAGCAACATGGGCCCTATTAGGCCTTTGCTTAGCTATTAGTAGATCCATGCATTTAGAGCTTTTATAACTTTAACCTATTAAGCCCAAAGAGTCCATACTTTTCCCTCACCCTCAGAAGAACATAACACATGTACAGCACTAGTTTCATAGAAGTTCCCTAATCATTTACAGTCACTAAGGTCTTAAAATGAATAGCTGAGTAATCCACCTAGTGTTCCTGGGGTCAAATGAATAGGCTTAATGAAATTCGAGATTTTTCACACATCATTTTTGGAAATGGAACACTCCGTTAATGAGATTTACACCAGTGTTGCTAAGCAGCCAGACGTAGGGCGGCTGCAGCGTTAGTGCTTGGTGAACATTTTCAGGAGGTCCGATGGAAAAAGAAGCGGTATGATTCAGCACGTCTGGTTTTGGCAGCAGCGCGGCTCCGAATGCTGGTTAAAGAGCCATGTGAGATGACTAAAAGTCATTACTGCCAGAACAGGAACTGTGGGTCGGTGAGAGCTGCTTCTGCAGAGCTAGAACATTCCTTTGAAATGCGCTCAAGGCTTTACCTGAGCTACAGCAGCACATGGAGACCAGGATTTAGTCTATTCTCTAAATTTCTCTAAATATTGACTTTAAATGGCCTTAAATGGTCAGGACCAAGCTTCCACTCCACACTCCTACAACTTAAGGATTATTCAGCCAGTTTGTATTGCCTTCCATGTCATAACTGAATAATAAGGCTTTGGGTCCAATAAGGATGTAACAATACACAAAATAAAGTCTTGATATTGTATCATTTCTAATAGTGAGATGAAGTGAAAGTAAATCGTTTGGGAACACACCACAGTACAGCGCACAGTGTGAAAAGTGTGTCCTCTGACAAAAGTGATAAATGACAGAGCCTCACAATAAACCACTCCAGCAATGCAGTATTACATTTGAATACATTAGAATTTTTTATCCATATCAATAAACCCGGGAATTTAAGAGCTCAAAGCCAGGATGAAAGTAGAGGCAGCACATTTCTGTATCCCAAATTTTGACTGTTAGAAGAAAGAAAGTCATTATACGAATGACGAAAACTAAACACTCAAAGATGTAAGATAATCATGTGCGGTTAAAGAACAATAAGCGTAATTGTATGCCAGTCATGTTTATTTGGAAAACTTGTGTATAGTTCCTAGATAAGCAGTATAATCTTTATAAGATAATCTGTGCAAATGCATACATGTGCAAAGCATGTGGTAAACTGCAAACACGCTTTTGCAACATGTGGCCAAGTGCACAGTGCCTGGTAGTGGACTGCAAAATCACTAGGTATAAAGGTATCGGCCATGACAGTTCTTTTGTGGGAGTGTGTGTAGGTTATGAAAATGAAGACCAGACCCAGCTCTCCAGGAGGGTGCCAGGGCCTCTCAGGAATCTGAACTGGTGGTTTATTGTAAGGCATCGGTATCAGAACTTCTGAAAAAGTAGGACGGCTGAGTGGGGAAAAGCGAATGTAAGATCTATGACAGGATCCTGCTGAAGATTTTGCGGACCTTTACAGAGCCCAGAACCTACACAAATGCAGGCTTAAGGAGGCGTAAACCAACATTACTTAGAAACCCCTGGGTCCTGGGGGATTGCGCAGGGATTTCTGGAGCGTTACCGCCAGAAAGTGTTGAGGCAGTAATTGCGGTTGCAATTTCTCAGGAGAAAAAAAACACACACACACAAGCACAAACAATAGCAGTGATTGGCACTCAGAGGTGGCTGGAGCCATTTAAAGTGTAAGGACACCACAAAAGAAAGCAGAGGACAATAAAACGTCTTCGCTCTGGAGAAAAGGACGAGCACAGGGGACAATGGAGGTGGTGGACACCTGGTGCTGTTCAAGCACATCTTTAGACTCACTTCGTTTGCAACAAACATGCTTGGGTTTTTGATGACGGCTCACAAAACATACTACTTCTACATGGTTTGCATTTGTAAGGCCACACACCTGCAAGACATTACACTCCAGCTTGTAAACTCAGAAACGTTTGAGGAGGATACGTTTATACGCACAAACACCGACACACATGCACACACACATATACACCTTACACCATACATTTATACACCTCACTGTAGTTAAAAAAAAAGTTATATATATATATATATATATTTCATACACGTATAAACACATATGTTTACACACACACACAAATTCAAATGCATATACACACATATATATATATATATACATATAAATGTCTTTATATGTGTATGAAATATATATATTTGATTTTTTTCTTATAATTACAATCAAATTATTATGTATTCAAAACCATTTTAATTATAACATTATTATTAAAACTTATTGTTTTATTGTTATGTGGTATAGAGCCTTTATATCCCATCATGTGGAGCTTCTTTTTGGAACCTAAAATGGTTTTCCTATGTCATTTAAAGACAACTCTTGCTTTGCTGTGCCACTGGGTGTTGGAAATTTTGACCTTTTGCATCAACCTAATGGTGCGTCCATCTCATCCATCTGTCTCTCCATAATGGACGTTTGAAGCGTCACTCACACTTGAAAGGGCTCCATCAGATCTTCTACAGAGATGGCTTTATTTGTCCAATGCTCTCAGAACCAGCCTCAAGATTTTGACCCCTTTGGCCATGGCTGCAGCTGCCTGTTCATGGTGGGTGGTTGTTTGTTCTAGGCCTTGGTGTCCAGTGCTTCTCTCCTTGCCCACATTTGACTACTCACTGTGAATCACTGTGTTCCTGTGACCTATGGCTGCTCTGAAACAACACAAAAAAATTCTCCCCTCACCCCCAGCCTCAGAGTTTCTTTATGGCCGCTGTGGCTGGTGTCAAGGAAAGTGACACGAAAAGTATGAAGAGATATGGCTAATCCCAGCTAAGGCAAAAGGTTACCTCTTAAAAGCCCCTCTGGTTCAGCCAGCGCTGCATGACCTCCTGTGAAACATGCCCCCTAACCACAAACCTGTAGGCCAGAAGAGACTCGAAGGGACACAGACTTTGTACAGACTTGTATCTTTATACACTTGAAGGGCCAAAAAGGGTTTTTCAGAGTGATGTAAAAGAAGAACCACTATTGGTTCCTGAAAGAATTGTTCAGTAGATCAGGATCAGAAAACTTTACTGATCCCGAAGGAAATTACTTATGTTACGACTGCACAGGCACACAGACTCAGAGACAAGAGCAATATAAAGTATAAAGTCTGAAGAAAATCTCAATTAAAATATGTAGAAAAAAATTCAGTGTGAAAACACTATGCTACATACACAAATACTGCATATAAATGCTATAGATAAGTAACACAGTTGAGTCACACACAGATGGGAGTTTGGAGTACGTAATTGCACTTAGTAGATATCAGTAGTATATAAGTAATATTGACATAAGTAGTGATATTGCACATAGAAGACAACTGCACAGAATGCACGTAATGATAATGTTTTTGTCATTGGTTCTTATTGTAAATGGTTTAAGAGTGTGGAACATGTTAAAACCTCCACATAGTGAAAATGTTCTATCCTAACTGAGGCTTACAAATGTTCATCAAAGTCAAGAGCAATTGGAACCTTATTGCTAAGGACATAATGAGTAGGAACAATTGCCTCAGGTCAAATTTACACAATTTGCCTTTTGTTCCAAACATAGTCATTCCACCATATTTGGTGTCCAGATTTTCATTGGAGCTACAAGTCTAATGGAGATAATGAGTAATGAAAGTTTATAATCTGCCAGCATTGTGCAATGACTAAACCACCTTGCCTCAAACAGCATTGAGGTGTTAAGTAATCTCAAATAAACTTGTTTATGACTCTGACATCTACAAAATGGACAAATGTGTGTTGCACAGCTGTGAAGAGTTGCAGCATGATTTGTGTTCATTTGGGTTGAGAAGGAATTGTATAAAATAGATTTTTGGTCAAATACCTGCTTTAATATTTTTGCTCAATGGCTTCATTGATTATTTGCACAGTCACCATAATTACTTGTTAAAAATGGAAAATAGGTTTGAAATATTTATGTACTGCCACTTCATTCTGCCAATAACATGAAGTGTAATTTAACAACATATAATTAACCACTGCACATTGACCAGTCCACTACAATGCACAGGGCAATGTTTGTGTGTGTGTGTGTAGCTACAATTTAGAATGGGTAAGCAATATGTAACCCTGGGTTGAAATGATGCTACGTGTCCTTCTTTTGAGGTGATATGAATCATGTAGCCATTCTGTTGGAGTTGACACCTGCAGCCGTTGGTTATTCACAGATTATTGTGCTGTCACCGATAACTGTGCTGTCAGAGATAAATGATGGATGAACACGTTGTGAGGAAACGACCTGGAATGTCATTTGAATGTCGTCGGCGCACAGAATGAGACCTTTGCAAAGAAATAAATAGTCACTGTCAGATCAAACTGTCACATCTTTTTTGGTTTGTTTGCTGTTTTGTACACTATTTCAGCCCTTCTTTACATTGTGTGAACATTTCACAAGGAACTGACCAAGAGAAATGGACCAAATTCACATGAAATTACTTAAAAATCAATGAAAATAACACCACATCAATATTAATCACCAAAAATCACGTTATCACCTCTTTTAATCACCATAAAATGTTATGTTCATTTATGAAAAAAAGAACAGACTTTTACTTTTTCCTGAAAATGTCCATTGTGGAGAGACAAGGTTGTGTTCCATCAGCACCAAAATACGGGTTAACCTGTGTGATGGAAATAATATTGATGATGTGTTAATGATGGTATTAATGACATCCTTTATAGGGGCTCTTAGATGACATTGAGATCAATGTTCACGTCTCCTGCTGCTTAGATTCTAATCCTGAGCAAAAGAGCCCTGTATTCTCTCATAAAGTCACACATTGTGGCCAGATTTGGCAAGATTTGTTTTAATTAAACACAGGATCTCAGTGTGAACCATTTCTCATAAACATTTGATGGTGTGAGAAGCTATAATGAATTTTTATCTTGGCCACAAACATCACCATATCCATCACAAGAGCTTTCAAAGAGTAACATTTGCGTGATTAAAGTTTCCTCTGGGTTTATTTTCTTCTCCAACCTCATCCCAAATTGAGAACAGCTCAACTGAATAGTGTGGCATGACATAATTGACTGGACCTTAAAAATAAAGGCCCCAGAAGTTTTGCAGAAGAATCATGTTTGGATCCCAAAGGAACTTCTAACAGATGGACCCTTGGGGATGCTTTTGAGTGAGTAAGAGCTTTTTTACCACTTAAGGAACCTCTATAATGTTCCTGTGCCAATAGGTTCAGTATTCCTGAGGCTTCCTGACACTTACATGAACCTACATAAACATTTATAAAGACTCATTCCAACAAGTGCAAGTTGTCATAAATGCTGCTTTAGTCAATTCCAATGTCATTTCACCCTCAAAAAGTGTTGATATGAGCTTTTATAAGTGTTTATGTTTGTCAGCTGTCTATGTACATGGTGCACTATATGGACAAAGGTGTTGGGACAAAGTATTGAGTTTAGGCTAGGCCCCTTACTTCCAGTGAAGGACAATCGTAATACTTCAGCAGACCAAGACATTTGGGACAACGCCATGCTTCCAACTTTGTGGACCCAGTTTGGGGAAGAACCTTTTCTATTCCAGCAGGACTGTGTCCCAG
>JBBPCY010000039.1:4785397-4804490 GCA_037974405.1 Brachyalestes nurse | reverse complement strand
CAGCACCTTTGGGATGAACTGGAACGGAGATTGTGATCCAGACCTTCTTGTCCAACATCAGTGTCTGACCTCATAAACGCTCTACAGAATGAATGGACTCAAACTCCCACAGAAACACCAAAATCCAAAAGAAGAGTGGGACCTGTTACATCTGTTATGGGGGGCCAACTCCATGTTAACGTCTAAGTAACTGAATGCAATGTCATTCGTTTGTGATCAAGTGTCCTGATTGTCCATATAGTGCATGTATGAATTCTGGTCTTCATCAAAGTGTTACCAAAGTTTTTTTTTCTACAGCTGTACTGTTTCTACTGATTCTAGCAGTAGAAGATCATCCTTACTGACAATTGTTTGTCCAGATTGTTTGTCCATCTTCTACTGCTAGACCTTAACAGTTATTGTCTTGAATGCACATTGGTAGAAAACACTTTGCTAACAAGGCCAGTATCCATAAGACTACGTACCATGTACATAAACCATTCAAGACATCTGACAAACACAATAGGCACTTATAAACGCATATCAACATTTCAATTATTTCTCCAGACCTGATCTGTCCAAGATCATACACAATAAACGATAGAAAGTGCTGGTGTTCATTGTGAAGGGTAAAAAACAACGAGCTGATATTCTTCTCCATTCATCACCGCACAGGTTAGTCTGCCTGTCAGTTCACCCATGCAGACATTTGGATCAGATTAATGGAAGGGCCAATACTCTTTATTCAACTTTCATTGCTTTAGACTCAGTGAACCTCAGTGAGACTCAACAGCCAACGGCCTGTTCAATCATCTCAGTGCGATAACTCTGTCAAGATACAGCATTGTGAAGGTGGAGAGGACTTCTTTATTTTCCATTTCAGCAGTTATCATCGTCCCTGCTCCCCTGTGGGGGTTAGATCAGGAGCTGATATGTGGATGTGGCAATAAAACGCTGTCATCTTGTGTTTTGCAGTTGCACGTAAAGTATAAAGTAGTCCGAAACTTGTGATGACTTCCGGAAGGTGATCATTATGGTGGGAACATGGGTGTGATGGAATGAGATGGTAAGCATTCATGCTGCATAGTCTGTGTTTCCAAGTAGCCATTTATCTTCATATTACCCCCCATTTCCACGGATGAGTACACCTCTGATGAATTTCATGCCATTAAACAGCTAACACTGCAGGAACACATCGCAGTCTGTGTACTGGATGAGAGAGAGAGAGAGTGAATTTGAGTGTATGGACAGTATAGGGTGTGTGTGTGTGTGTGTGTGAGCGTGTTAAAGTTTAATGAGAACGATTTTGTGTTGCAGCAATGCTGCAAAGCAGTCTACGGACACATTTTTCCCCTTCCTGTGCTCTTCTGCAGAATAATACAGTTTTAGCTCCCAGAAATGTTTTTATGAGGTTGCATAAGCTACTTTTTTAAGCTTAGAAACAAAACAAACACAGTAACACTGGATCGCCTGAGATTCTGTGAATGTTTTGAGACTTTTTCCCATTCCAGAAGCAAGAAATGAACTTGCTGGGGTTTTTTTTCAATTTCTTGCTTCCAGAAATGGAAAATGTCTAGAAATATCTGCAAAACGGCTGCTAGCCTTGAGAGATTAGTGATATTTGCATGTGTGTTGTGTGTGTAAGCATGCTCTGATGTGTGTGCATGTATGTGTGAATGCATGCTTCGCATGTGTGAGGGTGTTTGAGTGCATCTGTGTTTGTGTGTGTGTGTGTGTGTGTGTGAGTTGACAAAGCTGGCTGGTGGTGCCGAGGCGTGACTTGTCCTCTATTTAACACCTCGCAGGATTACTGACACAAGGGATGGTGATGTGCAGATGAAAGGAAGTGGTGATAAGCAGCAGAAAGAGGGAGGAAAGGGAGAGGGGGAGGAAAAGAGAGAGAGAGAGAGAGAGAGAGAGAGAGAGAGAAACATGGATGAGAGGTGGCTAGTAGAAGTGGGCTTGCAGGGAATGAAATTTCAGAGCAGTGGCAGGCAAAGAACACTCAGGAAGACTTTCTAAATGGCGCGCCATCATATCGAAAACATGACATTTCGGCAGAGCTCAGCTCAATCTAGAGGGCAAGGAAAGTGGACGCTACAGGCCGCAGCCAGACTAGAGAAGATAGTTCTCACAAACGCATTTGTGGCGTTTATTTTTGCATGCATATATTTGCATGTAATAATTTCATAAATTCTTGGCATTTCAGTGTTTGTTTGTTTATGTTGTAGGTACCCATATAGGTAATCCATATTTTCATTCAGTTTATAGCTGCTGTTGGAACAAAACCTTTTTTATTTATATTTTTATACCATTTGAAAATGCCAGATTTTCTTTACAGCATGAGAACCTTTCATGACAAACAAATACATACAAATGGCCCAAAATGATGTATTAAATTGCTACATTGAAAGTGATCTAATAATTTCACGAATCTTGTAGTTTATTGCATTTGCAAAATATGTACACAGTCTTTGACTATTTTCTGTACTCCCTCGTGTCATTTTTTGGGTTTTTTTTACATCGTTTAAAAATATCAGTTGCCATTTGCACTGTGTACTGTCAAAAAAAGACTAACATTTTTTTTACATTAACATTTGAGTTTTTAACCATTTTCTGTAAAATATGTTTTTGAGATTTATTCCAAACAATACACTATATTGTCATTTTGAATGGATTTTTGTGAGGGGAAAATGTATTTTTGCATTCACATTTGTATAGTAATGTCATAAATTCTTGGATGTACAATGTCATTTAGATTTTTTAAATGTAAAATAAATCCCATACTATCACGTTTTATTGTTTTTATTCTATGGGTGTGAAAGAAATACGATGCTTTTTTTTCTTCTTTTTTTTCAATATTTTTCCCCTGTGCATGCTCTCATCAGCATTTCAATGGTTTCCATCTCGCACACTTCTCCATGGCCTTTTGGCCTTGCCCTTTTCTCACCTCCTGGGAGCCATCTGGGAGAAATACAGGTACAGAGAGGCAGAAATGCATGAGAAGTGTAAGAAAACCAGACCATGTCAGCGTGAGCAGAATTACAGTCGACACTGTCTGATTACTCATCTCATTGCTCTGAACACTTGAGAGCTGGTAGTGGCCGTTAGAATTCCTGGAGGAAGTTTTGCCTTAAATGCAGATCTGAGGTCAGTTTTTTAAGAAGAGGGAAGATGGAGGTTTGGGTAAGGGGAGCTAAGTGTAGGTCAGTGTAAAAGAAAAGGAAACTCCCTCCAAGAGCACTGTAAGCAGCTCCAGAGCCGTAGCTGCCGTGTCCTCGGCTAAGCCAGTGTGTCCCAGAAAAAAAGCCCTGATCTGCTCTTTGTTCTGCTCCTGGCTGCCCCATTCAGTCACTGAGAGATGCATCGCAGCGAGCAGACAAAGGGCAAGGAGGGCACAACTCTCGCCTCAGACAGGGTGGGGAATAGCAGACGCACAAAAGCTGCTTCCTCAATGAGCCTGTCCAGGAATTCTCCAGCTTCTGCTACTACAGAAATTCCCCTCTAACTCAACACAATACTTTTAGTATTTCTTTCAACTGAAGCACCTACTGAACTTAACTTGGTACTCACCCACAGTCACAGTTTAGCAGGCAGGGGATTTTCCACAAGGGGGGGCTATTATCACTCACGCAGCTTTTGTGTGCACAACTGAAAGGTAGAAAACCGGCACGAACATACAGCAGCAGATTCTTTGTCATAACTCCCCAACTTCTAGAAAATAGAAGCTAGCTCTTAACTGTTCTTCGGATTTGTGCTGTTACAAGTGAATGGCCAGACTGTTTCTCTTTCGCCATCACATGAGTTGAAGGCAAACATCACAATCTGATACTGGACTGAGGAACAAAAGGTCTTAATCATTTTATCAAAAGCAACTAAAATACATCAAATGTTGCCTTTTTAACTGTTCCTGTTATTGTTGTTATTTTTCCTCAGAATTGGAGTTCTCAGAATTGCCACAATGCAGAATGACCAAATCACTTTGTGCAAATTTTGTGAATTTGCTGTATGCTTCATCATCACTGGTGAAAGGATCGCTGTCCTTGTAAAGCAGAGCCATGTGTTAGACCAATGCTTTACCTTATCTCAGATTTTTACAGCACACCTCCAGCTCTTGCTATCAAGCTAAAAACAAGTTTCCAAGCTTGCAGACATTGAGACGTAAACCTCCAGGACATCTTAATCTCCACAGAAATATGCCCTGACACCCAGCTCTGAGGCTTTACCTCCATGGCATTAATAAATCAACCAGCCTGCTTCCCGGTCTGTCCCTCGGCTCAAGATACGGCATCATTCTCAATACTGCTGCAGACGATGCTTTATCCTCGGTGGGCTCAGGCATAACAGGACTGCCTGTCCCAGGGCGATTGCTTCCGCTAATGTGAATAGAATGACTGCATGGGCTGGTAAAAGAGCCACAACCTGCCTGAGACAAAGTATTACACAATTTATTTCATGGAGTAGGGAGAAGAATGCAAGAGTCTTGCCCTTTGCTGACAGTGGTGAAAGTCATGGAGTCCAGGAAGGGGCATAGCAGCACATATTTTCTCTGCCCAACTATAGTAGGGTGTGAATTACAGGTTATCTGGCGAGGCATCGGCAAGCACACGATGTCATCAGAGAAGTGCATGGAATGGCAGATAGGGAGGGAGGACAGAGAGAGAGAGATGAGATGTCTTGAAAGAAAAGAAGACAGGCAGAGAAAGGAGTGAAATATCAGACGAGTTGAGTGAACCTTTCAATGGTCACCACAGCTGGGCAGAGTGAGAAGGTGGGTCCTGCTGCAAATGTGGAATGCCATTGGTTTAAATCAGTGGTTCTAATCTTTGAGTCTGGAGTTCTCCAGTCCTGCATATTTTCCCTGCCCTGACAAACCCATTTATAGTCAGAAAAGGCCTGTAAATTAGCTGAGTGGTTTTAACAGGTGCATGGAAAACACCAAGATATGCAGGGCAATGACTCACTGGGGTAAGTCACTGGCCCTCTTAAAGACTCTGTCCTGGCAGACACACTTACATTCTTAAAATTAGGGTGTCTAGGAGGGTTCCTCTATGCATTGCTGTATCAGAACCATTTTTGGTTCCGTTAAAGAACCATTTTTCAATTGAAATGTGAGTGTGAATAACACTTACATGATGTAAAATTTCTAAACATTTTTCTAGAACCATACATCTAAGTCAAGAACGCTTCCTGAACCTTTTAAGGATGGAACCTCAAATCACTGGTGTTAAATGGTACGCTTTACTTTCGGGGATACTTTTGGGGTGGTGGTGTCTGGGAGTTTTACATTGCGTCACCAGCAGTGTCTACTTTCACCAGAGCTATGTGGCCAATGCCACAGTTGACTCATCCATTGCTTGCCCTTGGATTCCAGTGCAGCCGATGAGGGGACCAAGGTCAGGCCTCAGGGTCCCTTGGGGCAACCTTTCTCTGCATTCCTCCGCCACTCTATCCATTCGTTTTGCAAATATCCCCCATATCGAGTGGTCTTTAACCTGCTTAGCTCAAGTTTCCAGAGCAAGTGATGCGTGCTGTTTCTTTAAAAAGATTTATTCGAAGGCGGCTTGATTGTATTACAGTACATTGAACTTTTGAAACAAATTTAAACACAGCTGACACATCGATGATGCATCTCCCCTAAATCTGTCAAAGATCCAGCACTCTATTGATAGGGTCCCCAGAAAGGAGTTCTGTCTTGGACAGGGGTCAGCTGTGTCATGGGATGGTTTAAAGGAACAGTGAAAAGCAGTTATGGGCAGTAACCACTCAGTCTTCTCCCGTTCCCCCCAATAAAGTCCCCTTTCAGCACTTCTGTCTTTGGACCAAAGACCCCCCCATTCACTAAGCCCTTATTGTTGCGAGCTGCTCAAGAGGAAATCATTTATTTGTCTTTGGTTGTTCAGCTCAGCCCTGTTTGTTTTAAAGGAATACGTGCACATCTCTACCTCAGGAATAAAAAAAGAAGCACATTTTACCCACAGCACAGTAGTCGTGACATTCCTAAATCATTGTGCTATGCCTAGAGATGACCTTTATTCTTCTTATGATCCAATGGAAATAAGCAACTTTCACAAGATTGGAAAAATTATAGCGTGTGTCATGTAGCATGAGCTTTCACATTCTCAGTGGAACACTTCCACACTGCAGTTGTTAATCTGCTATAGTTATGGGTCTCCATGCACTGATTTCACAACAGTCCTGCCTTAAAATGTGCATCAACAGTTGTTTAATGGAATTTTATACACATGTGGACAAATCTCCTCTAGCTTGGGGAACTGTAGCAAGGTCACAGGGGTCAGAGTAAAGTCCTAATCTTTGAACACCAGCAGTTTTTTATCCGCTTGTCCACAGCAGTTGCAGACCTGTGTGTGGTCTGGGCCATGTTTCACGCTGCCTTTGCTATTAAGGGTGTTCCCGCAACATCTCTTTCCCATCTCCCATATTTCACTTTCCCTTTCCAAAGCCAGAACACCATGTAAAAAATAATAAAAGCTGTTCTTCATTAGCCTAAACCTTAATGGCAATTTACTGCTCAGTCTCCAAAAGACTTGGGGTGCAAAGGTATACAGGCAGAAAATAGCTTTTTTAGCCTCTGCCTGTGAATCCCTTTGCTTTTTTTTCATACTCATGTATAAATTATGTATCTAATAGGCTGTTAGTCCTTTCTTTCTGCTCACTGAAGCCTCAGGCCAGTTTTGCTGAGGGTTGATTTGCTGGGGGTGCACATGCACTTTACACTTTAAACACAGCATTTGTGTTAATTTCTCTGCACCACAGGCAGTGCTGAGGTTATAGGAGAGAGAGGTCGAGAGACATAGAGATAGGCTCGATGGCTGCCGTAGCCCACAAGTGGCCAAATGACCTTCCCTGAGTTAACCCATCCAAGTCTGGCTCCCTCCTGCATAATGGATGACTGGAAGGGAGAGAGCGCGCTGGTGAAGTGCCAATATTACCTGGGCATTTATTTTTAATGAGGTAAACAGGTCTGCGCGGGTCACTGGGGTGCCTTGGAGACGGGGGCGTGTCGCTCTAGCCCTCCGCTCTCTTATTGTAACCTCCTCGGCTCTGACACTTCACTACACCGCAGGCACTTATAATTAGATCTCTCCAGCTCTGACAGAAAGTGTCTTACTACCCATCAAGGCCTTGTCCTTTTCTTCGAATAGACTGCCACCAGGGGGAAAAATACTGCCTGCTAAGGCAATGCACCCAACAACCTTTCTCTTAGCTTCCAGGACTGACGATGTCTGTGGACGGATCTCGTTATGGCCAGTGCATGTGGAGAAAAGTGGACCTTCCACATCCACTTAGCAATTACTCTGCTACTGTAACTGCACTGTGAAAGTATGGTCCATAAAAGCCTGTTGCTTTAGGATGACGTCTTTTCTCCTCCACCACTTTTAAAAAGCCATTAAGAGAAGGATCGAAATCATGCCGCTGCATCTGGCTCAGGGGTTCAGAAACTTGCACAGAGTCCCTGTGTAAAAGCATTATTAGCTTTCGCATCTCTTCATATTTTGCAAGCTAGAAACAAACCTAGTCCCCACTAACATGCGTCTGGTTTCAGGCTGGAGACTCTGGCTGAGTGGGGGGGTGTCTCACGTTGCTGTCATTTGAGAAATCACAATTGCAGGATGCATTTTCCTCTGAATGTCAGCGGTGCAGGGAAAAGCCCGATGAAGCGAGGCGCACGTCTCTCCCAGTGCAATTCCCCGTGAAGCACAGAGATAGAGAGAAAGAGAGTGTGAGGGAAAGGTGAGAGGAGGAACAGATGGAAAGGGCTGCTATGTGTTCTTATGAACCCTGTCTACCTCCCAGTGAAGAGACACGCACGCACGCAAGCACACACACATATATATATATATATATATATATATATATATACAAACAGTGTATTTCATGTCGATGGTCTGATGGCCCTACTGCTGCAAGGTAGACTGCTGAGAGTTCTGTCCACCGTAATTTCCACCATAAGAGCAACTTGTCTTTTTCTCCTTATACACACATCCATCGCTGTTATTGACAAATAAAACCCACAAAACTATTTACGCTCGTTCCATAAACTTGCTATGTTATGCATGTTTAAAAATAAAGGATTCACTGAACTACACCATAGAAACATGATTTTGTTTCCTTAAAGCACCATGAATAATCTTCACATAACCTAAAGTTTCTAGGAGTGTTCCTAGAACTGGTTTTTAAATCTTAAAAAGATTCTTCACACTTCACGCTAAATGATTCATGCACAAAAAGAGTTCTCTCCGTCCTTGGAATGGTACCTTAAGGAAGCAAAACTCGACACGTATTATGGCACCTTCATGTTCATAGGTGTATTGTTTTTGAAGGTTGGATGCTTTGCAGAATTATTCTTCTAACCTAATTTATTAGGTTAAATGAATAATTTAGATTTAGATTGAAGTTTAGATTTGCAGCATTACCAGTGTAAAATTCTACACTGCTAAAATGGATTATGAAATGCTCTCTGGACAGATTTTTTTTTTGTTTCTTGTGTTTTCATGTGGACAGATGAAATTAGTACAATAAAAATTATAATGCAATTTACTGTAATGAAACACTTCCAACATCATGTTTACTTTTAGCATTTTAGGAGCAATTTAGGGCCGATAACAGCCTTACTTTTATTGAACCATAATGCATTCAGACTGCAAATATTTGAACACCTCATCGATTTGTGAATTGATGATCATTATCGTAACTCAAAAATCTATAATTTCAGTATTAAATTAGAAAAGCTGGATAGATAAACTTTCTGCCTGATCAGGGGGTCTCGTTTCAGAGACAACGGTACAGTCCCAGTAACGGTGAATGTTAGGGTTTCTTTTGCTTTGTTTAAGCTCTAATTTTGTAAAATAAACTTTGTGAAATATCTACTCATAGAGGACAGGCAGAATGAAATTCACAGGCTATTCTGTTTGCAGAGCTTCATCCTCACTGTTAGAAAAGGTCTCCTTCAGCTTCATGCCACTCTATTTGAGTAATAAACTTTCTCACAGTGTTCTTCTAGACATCTAATTGTATGAGCTATTAATGCCCAGGCATGCTAATATGAGCATTTGGATTTTATTTAAAAAAGGAAGACAAAAATCATTTTACATTTTTAAAATATAAGGACATGTGTGGGCATGGTGGGTGTGAGATCTTTCAACCTTAGAAACAGAAAGTCAATGTAGACACATGAATGGAAAGTAACATAGAAACATAATATGAAATAGAAAACAATGGTCTTTCTGTATTACGAATAAACCCGAGTTGTGTGCAGTTTCTTAATAGACTGAACAGATTGTTTGAAAAAGTAATAATGAAAGGATGTATTTGCATTGCTTCCATTAGTTATGTTATCTGATTGGTTTGAATTTGTTCCCAGAAATAAAGGCATCGACAAATGACTTGTCTTATTATGAGTCTCTGATCGAAACACAATTTTATATTGAACAAGGAACTAGAACCATTTCTTCCACCAGAAGAGATTCTCACACTTATATACACACCTGAGCAAAAAAACTATCTCCCTCTGCTCTTCCCTCCTGCCATTCATCACAGAGAAGAAAAAATGAGTCTGAATATACACTGCTTACATAGTTTCATGCCCTGTGGTGGAGGAAATGGCATGAATTCGATCAGAGGCCCGAGTTTGATATGAAATGCAACGTTCCTCATCCCCACCCCCAACCCCCACCGAAACGAGTCCCAGATTAAACTCCCATGTCGAGCCAGCGTATCATCACTGATTCATGACTTATTGAGCCTGGTTTGATCAGGCTTGATTTCCCTCATCACAGAAAAGATTCTCAATTCTTCCCTTGGGGGAAAAAAACCCCACCACCCTCACTGGTGCCTAAGTAGGACCCCCTCTGCATGCATCCCCCTTTGCTGTCTACACAACCCCCACCCAGGGAGCGAAAGACTCTGGGGTCAGATTTTCTCTTGATGAGAGTCATCATCCCAGAGCTGGTGCAGGCTCTTTGTAGATTTCTTTGAGGAGCATCTCCACAAGGTCTGCAAGATACCGGATGGGAAAATACTATATTGGAACTATACTGCTACATATACCCCCCCCCCACCACCACGCACAGGTCTCACAGTTCATAACTGAAATAATGCTGGGATTCATCAAATGATGGTTTTTTTTTTCCATTCAGTCAACGCCTGATTTGTTATTTATTTATTGACAATGACGAATGGACCATTGGAGATAATACAAAATTACTTGGAATAAATACTGTTACATTAGCATACATTAGAGTAGAGCACATTTTCCCTTCTCCAATAAGGCTACTGTTTTGAAGGTACAAGGTTTTGTGACGACAGCGATGTTATTGTAGCCTTCGGTGATATCAGTACTGATCTGAGATTACGTTGGGATTACCAGATCTACACTTTCGGATAAGACTGTACAACCGGTCACTGGGGCGGTACTCTTAATTACACGTCTTCAGTACTTTTACATAGGGCACATTATTATACCATATATTATACTATACCATATACTTTCATCATCGTCATCATATTCCGTTGCAGCTATACGCGGAGTTGTTTTGACTCTTGTTTTTCTACTTTGACCGATACATTTGAAAGTGAATATGCCATTTTCAAGCAGGAAAGTGAATGTGGTGATCCTTTAAAGTTAAAAATAAGCTTTACATTTGGTCCTTGAGGACCATTATGTGTCATTGAGGGCACTTTAGCACTGTTTGTACCACACGGGACTAAAAATGGACCTGGACAGAACCATTTTTCTGATATCGTTTGAAACAGGGGAGAGCTGGGTTGAGAACACTCTGGAGGTATGAGATGAGTATATTTTTGCATCAGTTCTGATTAAGGGTTTCCTGATTCTCAACACTGGTATCGGTCTGATATGGACCAAAATCAATGGACTGGATATCAGAGAAGGTAATCACGTAATCTAAACTAACTAAACTAAAACCACTATGGATTCAAAGCTCATCCAAATGTATTATTTACAACTTAGTTGTCGAAGAGAGAGCATTGGACTGGTATTGATATTGGCACAGATTCAAGGTTGTGGTATCAGTGTCAGTTATCGGACATGAAAACGGGGTATCATGCCACCCCTTGTTCTGATCCATATCGTTTAAACACCCTGACTGTGTGTTGTATTTATTCGTTTTATTTTCTTTCCACTCGTATTCTGTACTGTGCATTTGCGCAAGAGACAAACACAGCAGACAGCTCTTGTTTATTCCAAAAGCTGGGCACAGTGCATGCTGATCACTGAAGACAGCATGGTTTGGGGTTCCGTTCTACCTGCAGTGTGTGTGGGGGGTGTGGGGGATGTGTGTGTGTGTGTGTGTGTGTGTGTGTGTGTGTGTGTGTGTGCTGGGGGTGTGGAGAGGTTGGTGAATATCCAAACCCCCTGATTAAAAGGCGTGTGGTTACGGAAGCACCCGGTGTCACTCACTGAGGTAGCGGTACAGTTTGAGGGAGTGAGGTGGGTGGGGGGGGTGAATTAAGCTTTAAAATGGCTGCTGCTAGCCCAGCGAAAATGACCTTTTTGGGGTCTTTTTTTCTCTCACCCTGTTGGAAGTGGGATTATGTGTTGATTATGCTGATCGGCGTACAAATCCCCTCAGCAGCAGTGTCATCCCCATCATCAAACACAGAGAACAGCCGCTTCAGCTCCTTTCTCTCTTCACCCTGCGCCTTCCCATCTACAAATGTATGTTAATGCAGACCTGGCTTTCGTCCTCCAACCGTGGCTGCTCCACTTTAGGTCTGTCTCTTTCTCTTCTCCTTCTTTTTTCCTCTCTTCTCTCGGTCTCTCTCTCTCTCACTTTCCCCTTTTTTCTCTCTCTATACCTCTCGCTCCATCCTTCCTTCCCTCTTTCTTTCTCTTTTGCCTTTTCTTTCTTCCTGTTCTCTTTCTTTCTTTCCTTTTTCCTTTCTTTCCTTCTTTCTTCAGACTATCTCTCTGTGTCTGCCCCCTTTCCCCTTTTTCTCTCTCCCTGCTCTCTCCTTCCCTCTCTATTTCTCCTTTTTTCTCTCTTTCTCCCTTTAGCTTTTTTCTTTCCTGCCCTCTTTCTGTCTTTCTTCAGAATATTTCTCTGTATCTGTCTCCATCTCTCTCTCTCTCTCTTTGTCTCTCTCTCTTGCTTTCTTCTTGCACTTTCTCTATCTTTCACTTTTGCTTTTATCCCTGTTTTATCTCTCTTCTTGCTCTCTCTCTGTCTCTCATCTCACTACTGCTGCCTTTTTCTGTCTTTCTTTTACTGTCCTCTCACACACTTTCACTCTCTCTCTCTTGCATTCATTTGCTTTCTCTCTCTGCCATATACTCATTCTCTCACGCTCTCAGACACAAACTATTTCTCTCTCTTTCTCTCTCTCTCTTATTCTCTCTCGTGCAACTCAGCCTTGAGGCATCTCGTTTCAGTTCTACAGCTTCCAGTCAGAGAGAGAGAGAGAGAGCGAGAGAGAATGAGGGAGAGAGACACAGACAGAGAAAGAGAGAGTGGGGAGGGGAGCAAAGGAGAAGGAGGAGGAGGAGGGAGGAGGAGGAGGAGGAGGGTGTATATAAGAATGGTAGGTGGGAGTGGAGTGGGGTCTGACTGCAAAGTGTCTACTGTTTAAGAGAAAGGGACTCACGCTCCCTCTCTCTCTTTCACTCACTCACTCCCTCTCTCCGGCTGCAGCACCAGCAGGCTCCGTGCCTACATGGAACACTACTGCTGAGAGGAGAGAGAGAGAGAGAGAAAAAAAATGACACAGCTGGCATCTCTCTGAGGGGAAACAAACAAACAAGCAAACAAACTAAACAACAAGTCCACAAAAGAAAAGACGCAGACCTTCGAGAGATAGCCTGACTGAACTTTGTGAACCTGTCACATTTCTGATCCCAGAGAGAGAAAGACAGACAGACTCATTCACTGAAGGTAAGGCACTCAGCCATCTACATCTACCTCTCAGAGTGGGCATGGAGCTTTCCGTCCTTCATTCTGTCCTTTCCTTGCTGCTTGATTAGAACTGCCCCAAGCTACTTTGCTGAACTTTTTTTGTCTCAAAGGTTATTTTTTTGTTTTTTTTTGCTTCAGGAGATGCGTAAAGTAGACTTTGCTGATTGGATGTGTTAAGAGATGAGAGTGAACTGTCTCTTTTCCTCTTTCTCTCTATCTCTCTCTCTTTTTTTCTTCTTTCTCTCTTGAATTCTTTTTCTCTTTCTCTTCTTTTTCTTTTCTCTTTTTATACCTTTCTTCTCGCTCTCTCTTTCTCTCTCTCTCTCTCTCTCTCTCTCTCTCTCTCTCTCTCTGCACTCTCTCACTCTCTCACAGCGTGAGACTTCTAAGGCTCTTGATGCTCTTCATTATGTCTCGCTAAAGGCTGCCCATTACGGTTTATGAGGAAAGCCGTTAGCATTTCTTTTCTTTTCTTTTTTTTTTGCTGTTTCTGGCAAGAGCAGAGAGCTCCTGAACCCTCCTGCGCTGCTGCGCTATTCTGAGCAGGGAGGAGAGTGTCAGAGGAAGCTTCCTTCAGTGTGGTCCCTCGGCTCTGGGTTAGTGGGTTTGCGTTACCTGCTGGAGTCTCCACACCTGGCTGAATGAATATCGTCCAGGCTGGTGCAGCAGCAGCTGGTTTGCGTTTGTGCTGTTCTTTAGTCTTCTTCCAGCTCCTCGGTAGGCTGTCAGCTGCCAACTTCTTTTCACTCTCATCTCATGTGTTTGGATAGGATGGCATTGCCTGCTCGGGGCATCATAGTGGGTAATATCCGTATGTAAGAGTGTGTGTGTGTGCGTGTGTGTGTCTGTGTGTGAGGCTGTTGCTGTCAGACGTAGAGAGATTTCCACAAGGAGGCAGATGTCCCTAATAGAGCTCCAGGATCTCTGGGCTCTGAGCTGGATGGAGGTTCCTCCTGAAGGGAAGGACTGTGAATGAGTGTCTTAAAGACAAACTTTGTCCACACAAAGACAAACCTTTAATAAACAAGTTGGTCTCACATGTTCTTCATTTCTTAATTTTAACCCCTTAAACTCCTCACTCAGTGACTAATTTGACAGATTGTATAATATGTAATATATCTTTCTAAGCCCCGCCCACAAATGTATTTCAGAGCTGCTGTTACAAGGTTTGACACGCTTTGGCAGAAGGTTGGAAAAATCCCATTCAGATAAATTGGTCACTTGAAACGCTTAGTTATTCTTTTCATACTGATTTTATAATATGTGTGAAAGACCGCATTGTTAGAACTCATCAGATGCACTTTTATTGTTGTGTATATGTTGTCTAAAATAGTTGGCAGATGAATGTAGTGTTAGGAGTCTTGCACAAGGACTCTTATTGGGGCAGTGTGGTGGGTCTGAACCCTAGTCTGCTACATGGATGCATTTGTGGGTGTAGATTTTATAGGTCTCTTGCACACACTTTCATTTTTAATGGCTTTTTACTCAGGTCTGAATCTATTACGAATAATTCAGTAGCTACCATAAGGCTAACATGTAAGGTATGTACTAGAAATGATTCAATTCTTGGCCATTAGAGTGTGATACAAGCCATGAACTTGCTGGACTGGACTGATGATTGGTTGATCTCGAAACTTTGATGAATTAGATGAATTACATTGTCACATTTTTGTATTGCATCACAATGAATGATTACACTCTGGTGTGTAATTATGAGGGAGAAAACCCTGAGAGCTTGAGTGATGAATAAAGTGTGTTTGAAAGTCAGTTTTAAGTGTGTTTAATGCCAGTTGCAGTGACAGGGGTCGGCTTCTGTGTTATGCAGCTGTTTATCTCCATCCATTTGCTATAATTTAGCGAATTAGCTGCTTGTCTCTGCTGTTACTGGCACTTGAGTCCTCTGAAGATCAAGAGGTGCCTCAACGTTGCCAACCACCCAATGGCGTTGCCCAGGCACAGAGTGTAAATGTTTTATGATCGGTGAGCTATGTGCTGGGTATTCACTGACACTGCCACTCAGAATAAAGATGAGTGGGAAAGCAGCCTTTGTTTGAACAGCTGTTAGCATTAACGTTAGACACTCCTGGCTTGGTAATGTGCTCGGAGCAGCTGTTTGGAGCAGAGCAGGCTTCACCGGTGCTGTGGAGATTCTACTAATTTCAGAGCTTGTATATCTGTCAAGAAACTCCTGCTGAGCACCTGGTACGCAAGAGGAAAGAGGAGATACATTTCATTCTTTCCCTTAAACGTGCTCATACCACACTCTTCCTGTCAGTCTGTCTGTCTGTCTGCCTGTCTTTTCTCTCCATTCCCCACAAATTCCTGTCTCGCTATATATGGGGAAAGGACAAACATCCATTGAAAGAAACTTTTCAGTAGAAGTCAATGCACTAAGATAGTTGTAGACTATTTATATTGGCCCTTTTATTCTCCCCGCAGTGTAAAAGGCAGGTAGGGTTTTGAAATGATGTAAAACTAAATAAAAAATGGACATTTGTATTTGTATTTGCTGTCGGAATAAACCTACAAAATATTGCTGTCAGTATATAACATATATATTAGTGTGTGTGTCTATATGTATATGTTGATATATGTTATATTTTATTTATTCTGCTAGATTGACATGTTATTGCTGTTGGAATAAAACCTCTAATTTGAAAATTCTAGTGGCTGTTTACATTAGAGAACAATATTTATGATGAACAGACCAATTGAAATATTCCAGAATTACTTTTTATACATGTTTTGTATCTAAAGTGATGATATATCAATGAATCATCACCATCTTTGGGGATCCAGTTGACCTGTTCCTTCCTGTAGCTAAATAACTGTAATCTCAGCATCATACATCAGTAACACACATACACACACACACACACAGACACACACACACAGACTGACTGTCTAAAGAACAACCTAAATTGAATTTCCCATGAAATAATTTGCCCTATGTCCTGATAATGGCCATCAGTAACTTGGCTATCAGTCTAATTCCTTTCACTACATGATGTTTCCAGTATCTTGAACTAACCATGGGATGCCCAAAGACTGAGAATTCAATCACACTCCAAAATGTTAAGCAGTACTTAACATATTTACGTATCTTACAAGAAGAAAAAAAATCACTTGAAGGTCAAACAAAAAGTGAGATCATTAGAAAGGTCATTAATACCAGGGCTGTACTATAAATGTCTTTAACAATTGTAGCACAGTGCAACTCCGTAGGCGCAGACAGACAAGCAGCGGGTCATTAATAAGCTCTACAAAGAAGCTCCTCTTTCTCCACCGAAAATTGCCATGGAGGTATTCTGAATGGTTCGCCTGATTCAGCGAACAAAGATTTCCTCAAGATGTTCCGACGTGTAAAAGCTCCAGATGGTTTTAATGGTCTGTCTGATGCAAATGTAAGAAGTCTAGGAAAAGTGACCAGGCATGAGCACATGTGGCTAATTCTGCAGTGACTGAGGAGGGGCAACAGCAGTGACCCCTCAAACTGGAATGTCCATCATTGCATGAGCCGGCACAAGGCAGGCCTGTTGAGCCGGGCAGACGGTTTAGACTGGGAAATGGTCTAAAGAAGAGCCATAAAGCTTATTCCTGTCGTGCGGGGTTCAAGAACTTGAATGGATGGCACCCTCGAACATGACACAGGCCACAGTTTTGGGCCTCCTCTGCAAAAAGCGAAACAGATGTCCCTACATCACAGCCAACACATTCCTGGTGCCGGAAAACAGGCCTTCTCCTGCCAGGACGAACGCTAATTTTGGACTTTAGGTTTTCAGCGCAGTATATTTCTTATCTCTGCTGACAAAAAAGAGGCATTTTATGGTGCCCTTGAACAACCCCCTCCAATTATCATATTGTAAATGAGCCTAATTAGCATAAGCATGCAAGATGCATTGGAACTGGAGCTTACTGAGATTATAAAGCAGCATGTGTTTCCCGTCAGTTCTTCAGAATGAACTGAACGTCCTTCAGGAAGTCTCTTCTGACTTAATGGCTTGACACTTTTGCCATGGAATATGGTTTTCATCAGCATACGCTATTCAGTATTCAGTATTACCTCCCCGCTGTGGAGCTGTTCACTTTTGCTGCAGTGCAGGAGAAGCAGAACCAGGACCAAGGACAGAGAAAGTCCTACAGGGAGGACTTTTACATCCATAACTCTAAACCCAGACTAGTGAGCATACACCATATGGACAAAAGTATTTGGACGCCTGACCATTACACCAACAGGGATTTTAATGACATTGTATTCAAATAAAAAGACTTTCATACGGAGTTGGTTCCCCCTTGCAGCTACAAGCTTCCGGTCTTCTTGGAAAGCTTTCCACAAAATTTTGGAGTTTCTGTGTCCATTCATTCTGTAGAGCATTTATGAGGTCAGGCACTGATGTTGGGCGAGAAGGCCAGTCAAGTTCTTCCACACTGAACTCCTCCAGCCATGTCTTTATAGAGCTTTCTTTGTGTACTGGGACACAGTCATGCTGGAATAGAAAAGGTTCTTTCCTAAACTGTGTCCACAAAGTTGGAAGCATGGTGTTGTCCAAAATATCTCAGTATGCTGAAGCATTAAGATTGTCCTTCACTGGAAGTAAGTGGTCTAGCCCAAACCTTGAAAAACAGGTGTGTCCCAATACTTTTGTCCATATAGTGTATCTCATCTTACTACTTCAGTATTCTTATCTAACTAATACTCTACCCTTTTCAGACTACACTGCAAGAAAATGTTCCTCACTTGATGTAGCAGATAAACCACATTTGGTTGTCTGTAAACCTTTCAATGAGTTGTTTTTAAAAGAACCATTTCAATAAATTGAGATGTGGGAATGTGAAGAATGTAATAATATAGAACGTCATCATGTATAATTTGATAAATAATATAGTAACTGCTGGACTGGGATTATACATTATGTGAAGGTTCCTCGCACACTATAAACCTGGTCTGTTAAGATACCAGTAGTTTGTCTTGTGGCACCATTCCTTCTACATACCATCTTTGTACACAGGATATGTACTTTAAAAAGAGCTGAGAACATGCTTGTGAAGAACCTTTTAAAGCTTTTAAAGCTCACATCATGTTTTGGTTCTATAACACTTTAAGGGTTCTTCCTCAGTCCTTACATTGTGTGGAGATCCTTTAAACATTTATAAACCTCTAGAAAGACTCTCTAAAGAAACATCTGCAAGTTCTGCTATGGCATCAAACACAAACTCTCTTGGCACCTTTTATTTCCTAAAGCAAACCAGAAGTAATGTGGCTGAATCTGTTCACCCTCCAGCGGGAGTGAGAGCGATCAATAGATCGTCATTTTGGAGAGAGTGGGCTCCTGGAGGTATGTGTCAGAGAGAGAATTGCTTCGTGCTGTTAGAGAGGTTTCTCTCTATTTGTATTTGGAGCAATCACTCAGAGTCTGTTGTGAGTATTGACATTATTCTTACTGGAGAGAACATCATGTAAAGTTCAGAAGACATTTTTCTCCAGGAATCAATACTGTTAAAGATTAAAAAAGGCCCCTATATGTTTCTCTATATTGTTACATATCCTTTATAGAACCTTTTGTGGTGGTCTTTTGCTGTATAACGGCAAAGAGCCTTTTTTCGTGTAAGACCTGGTTTGGTAATCTGACCTGCCAACCCTAGACCCATGTGGAAGGTTTCCCTGCAGGAGGTCATTGCTCTCCAGGACAACCACCAAAGGCCTTCACTGCTAGTGTCTTCATAAAGAAAAATAATTAAAGAGAACCCTAAGAACGCTCATTGCACCAGGCAGTAAAAGGGAAGCCTGGAATTGCAGGTTGCGTTGTTATGACTAAGGGCAGAAATAGTGGGTAAGTAGTGTCGAAAATAGAGCATGTGAGACTGCCCTTCTGGCTACTCAAGAGGTTAGACTAGTAAAGGTCAGGTCATTGGTGCTAACAATGTAAAAGGAGACTCCAAGTAACAAATGTTCCAGCCCAACTGTTGTAAAGGGAGCAAATTTTAAAGTACACATCCCTTAGGGATTAACAAAGTGTTGTTTTACTTTCAGGGTCGAGGCTACTTGCTCGGATCTATTTCACCTTTAAAATGAAATGAATGAAAGCCTAATGCCAATACTATAGCTGTGTCCGAAATGTGCACTCGTTCACTATATAGGGCACTATGTAGTGAATCAGCCATTTTGTAGTGTTGTCCGA
>JBBPCY010000039.1:4763946-4780663 GCA_037974405.1 Brachyalestes nurse | reverse complement strand
CATTCCCTAACTACAGGGGACAGTCTCCCTGGAGCAACTTGGGGTTAAGGGTCTTGCTCAGGAACCCAGTGGTGGTACGCTGGGTAACATTTGAACCCATGACCTTCTGATCCAAAGGTGAGTATCCTACCCACTGAGCCACCAAATTTTGTTGAATTTTGTTGATTTGTTGATTTCCTAACCTTTTGTAAAGACTCGCAAAGAGTTGATTTGGAGAAAGACAAAACACCAGTATTCACAGGTTTCATAGTGGAGGCATTCGGAAAATTAACGAAGGAGTGAACAGAAGAAGAAAAGCACAACTGGAGGCTGACAGAGAAAACAGTATAAATCATAGAAAACGAGAGGGAGCATGAGAACAGAAAGAAAAGCATATCTGTCACTCAGGAAGGTGATAACTTTTAAAATCTTGTTTACGAACCACAACTCGAGCAAACGCTTGAGGTGCCATCGATCCAAACACACAGGGCCAGATTGCCTTAAGAGCTCCTCTGGAAATCCATCTTTTTGCTTGATGATTAGAAATCTCAGTCATAGTGCTACCCTCAGCAACACCGTCTATGATGGTGACCTTGGAGTATGGCAAATCAATAAAGAATGGCTTCAACAAGAGTGAGATAAGTAGGTCTCTAATGTCTGGAGGGCAGAAAATTATGACTTGTCTCTTCCTCCACACATTTTAGAGCTGTCACCAAAGTAGACACTTCACTTCTTCCTCAGAGATCCACCATGGCTAAACCTGCTACTGGACTGAGGACGTTATTCCATGCTGTATGTTTCTTTGTGATGTTCTTGATATCTGGTCCTCTCTAAGTTGGGATGTCTCATGCTTAGGCAAAACAACAATGACATTAAAAAGGGTTCAATAAAGTAATGCCATAGAACAGATCTGGTCCAGAAGGGCTGGTAGATTTCCCTGTTCAAACACACCTTGTTCAACTTATTTGACAATCACCAAGTATAGTGAGTGTTGAAGGAGCCCTACCAATGCTACACACCGGACCTCCAGAACCAGCTTTGGGCCCCCCTGGTATAGAGCCATGAAGAGCCTCATAGTAGATAGATTAAAAAAAAAATTGTAAATGAGATGTTTGAGTGCAAAGAACCTTCTGAACTCCTGAAATGGGTGGGAGCAGGTTTAAATTTCTATTATACACTTCAACCTAAGATTATCCACACTATGCTGTGTCCGACCGAGTCAAGGGCCATTTCAGGACTTTTTGAAAATGTATATCATGTGCATTTGATCAGATTTAGAAGACACTTCCTGCCATTTCTGCAATTACTGTAACTGTCAGTGCATGTAAACGACACCTCTCAAGGTGAATAGAGTCTCCAGACAATAGCAGTTCACTCAGCACGGCACGTGACCCACATTAAGGCTGTGTCCCAGAGAAGGCTGGAGCTTTTCTGTCATGGGTGACCTACAAAACTAAGCAAGCTTGATGATTTCATACAAATGAACTGGAAGAGGGAGAGTGGGAAAGGACCACACTGCTTGTGTGCTTGACATTTCTTATTACAGATAGCTTGTGATATTTTATACAGTAGTACAGTCTTTTCTATCAAAGAGGTTATTTGTTAAGGCTTAGTGTGTTTGACTGTAAATGGCTCTGGTTGTGTGCCTCAGTGTCATCAGTATTGTTAGCAACCATTTCCCATCTTGTACGGATCTCTGCTGCTGGAATGCTGCTGGAGTCAAATGGAGAGACGCTTTTATTATGCAGTGCATGAAACATGCTCCTTGCATTCAGGATTTTTGATAATTTATTAAATACAGAAAAGATTGAATTTCAGTGTGATGACATTTACAATGTGTGTAGCCAGTAGGAGATATGCAATCAGCTTGACGTGCAAATCCCTATCATCAATCATCAGCCTTACAGAACAAATTCAAAAATGTCATTGCACAAAACACATCCAAAATCTCATCTCGGAAATTTGAGTGCTGGTAAAGCAAGCACTGATAACTCATTTATGAATGCTTCTGTTTCAGTGGGGCTTGAGATTATAGCAGTTAATAAGAAAAGCCCAGCGTCTTCACACACTAAGTTCATGTCTTTATTATTCTGTTTAAGATACAGTACACTATTAACACAAAGGACATGACAGAGTTGATGAAGCCAGATGGGTCAACCTGAGCATAATGAAAAGAAGTGCACTGTGGTCATTGATTGAAGGTTTATGATAGAAGTTCATCGCAGTGAGAAGCAGAAGGCCAGCTGGAAGCTGGAGTGCATTTACTCATCCAAAATTACACCAGACTTTCATTTCCCATCAGTTAGTTTGTGTGTGCGCTCCGAGTCTGAGGTGCTTTCCATCTGCCCATTTCACAGGCTGCAGGGGCAATTCCAATCTAATTTATTATAGCTATTGGGACACTGATAATATGACTGCACAATGCCACTGAGAGTGGTTTTATTTTATTCACGCATTATTGAACTTTAGCGAAAAATTACTCTGCGATCTTGCTCTTAGCAAATCCCATTTAAAGTTTTCGGCTCCATCCTTTAAAGTCATAAAATATTCCAGTATGTGAGGCCGCAGATAGTAAACTGTTGACATGTTAATTTGTTATTATGACTCCTCAATGCCGCAATTCATCACCTTCTTTACTGCGAGTTTACTGCAGTTTTCTCTTGCTAATTCAACAAACTGCAAGTTAAGCAAATCATTTTTTTTATTATTACACATGAAGGTGGCAAGCAGAGCTCAAATCTAATTAACTTTAATACGTTAGCACCGACTGGATGACTTATTAAAGCTTGCATTTGGTCTCCGTGTGAGGTAACCTCTACTGCAGTTCAGCTGCCATCATCAACGCTCATGAGTGCAAGAACAACACACAGCATCAGGCTAAATTAGCTCACTTGTGCTAAATATATGTGCCAACAGGTTCAGCCCACCCTGAGTGAATTTGCCCCAGCATTAGACACCTGGCAGCCAACTGCCTCAGTTAAGAATCTGAGAAGGAGTGGTGGTGCATTAGAAAGCAGTGCATTATTTTGGGTCCATCTGAAAGTGCCAGCAACTAGCCACATTAGCATACCGCCCTTGGGCCCAGTTCTGTCTTGATGGGAATCCAAAAAAGGAGGGCATTTTTGTCTGTTTCTAAGGATTGAAGGGGGGGGTGAAGCATTACTGTTGGAGCATTCCAGATTTTTCATTCATAACCACTAGATTTTTTTCCTCCAAAACCTTGAGTTAACTCTTAATGAAAATTTTCTACCCTTTTCATTAATTTCTTTATGTGGACTTGCTACTGTTTTGCTTTTGTGGCATTCATATGTCACTACAGGCCAGACTTGGCCAGCGGTTTCAGGCGGTGGGGGCGAATGTGTTCACAAAGTGCGTCTGGAGCCGTCAAAGTGGGGTTTTTTTTCATGTTCTCGTGGCAGCTAGCCAGGTTTCAAAGTGAAAAAGCCAACTATCCACCCAGAACTAAAACCCTCGTAGCAATTCAAAGCAATTTTCTGGCTATTTTGTTGATTTAATCCCTGGGTTGAAGGGTGGGGGTCATCTCCGACACCCTTGAGAATCCAGACTGTGAAGTTCCCATCAGCAGGATGCTTTAATGCTCCATCACGGGGTTCCTCATCCTTATCTATCTAATCAGTGATGGGCGGCTACAGCCTTGGGATCCTGTCCAGTCCTCCTCATCTGTCAGACCTGCTAATCACACATCAGTGTAGTTCTCCTCTCACTGCGCCGCCTCTCACAGGATACTGCCAGGCGGAAACTTCACTATCTGGGTATATGATAGACTGTCAACCCTCGGCTCTTTCATGGTGACCCAGGAACATTTACATCCTGTTTAATCACTATCGCTCGTTTTTCCAAGGACACATGCCACAGGGAAAGAACCCTTTCACTATTGTACAAACTTCAGTAGCATAGCAATACTATACTAGCGTGTACTGCAGTACTTTATGCGTGTTGATATCTCTGATATCCTAATTCATGATTCAGTTTGGTTCAGTACCCCATAAAATCTCAGACTTCAAGCTGATTTGCTTCGAGTATTTTGGCACAGTATTCAAATGTGGCTTGAGGAGCTGTATACACAGTAGTGGAATATAGATAATAAGACAGCTGAAGAGAAGGTTATGGTAACTAGAAATACATTTGCAATGGTCTTTACTGCGGTCTGTAATAAAGTGCTGGCTCATGATACATAAGAAAAAGGAATTCCAAGAAGAGCAAAGTATACATTTACATACGTGTGGATGATGTAAGTTCAGGGAGGTTTGGGTTTAAATGAATAGCTCAGAAAATACAGGCTCTCTCATTGCATTTGACTTGGAGTTTTAGGGGATTGCAAAATAGTACAGTGTCAACTGTTTTAGAAGGCGGTCAAAACCATGCTGAATCGATTTTTTTTGGTGTTCTCTGAAACTGTAGTCTCTGAGTATCTTTGTGTGGAAAATTAGATCTCCCTAGCTCTGCTGTTGGCAAGAGCTTATCCAGCCATGTGGATCTAGCATGAAAATTGAAGCTTCTGTTTCAAAACTTTTGCAAAAAGACACCTCAAGTATACCAAACACACATTCTGAAGAGTAGGAACATAGCAGAACTTACACAGCTGTCTCTGTTTCATCTCAAACCATTTTTCCAACAGACCAGTGCTCTTAAAAGAAAGAACAAGTCTCCTGAGCCCTACAAAAATACTCGACTACAAGTAAGAATTGTTTGCACATTAAACTATATTGTTGTCTGGAGAGCTGTCAGAGAATACTGATTTTTGAGAGTAGTGTGAACCCTGATCAGGAGGGCAGTGAAGACGTCCTTCCTTATACCAGTATCAATCTGTCATTATGTGTTAAGGACTGCCATGTCAAAGAAGAGGGTAGACTCCCTGGATGCAGGTGTTGTCTGATTTGTGTTCTGGCAAGCTGTCACAGGAAACACTGTCAACAAATACGCGCTCAACCACAAGGTCACAGATTCCTACCCTGTTTTAATTGCCAGAGGCATTCCTTGGGGAAATGTAGGCAGGAGAATGTCTAAAGTTGTCTGAAGTTGCCCACCGAGAATCTGTCTCCCCTGCTGAGAGTTGTATGACTGAAACAGCTTATGCCAGCGTGGTAATGTATGGAGTTGTTTTCTTCTTGCAGGCAGTTGTGTAAGGTTAATTGCTTTTGGGGGGTGGGGGATGTTTTGACACGGTATTGCATGAACATGGTCCCTGATGAGTCATGTTGTTCTTATGGAGTATGATCTCGACACAAACAGTCAAAGACAAATAATGTCAAAACCTGAATTCCTGTGCCATGAAAATCCTGATATATGTTCCTGAATACAAACACACTGTGTATATCGGTACATGCATACATTCTCTCTTTTCTGTTTTACATTTCAGGATACTTCTGGAAAGTAAATTCTCCTACGTTGCCCTTGCGTTAATCAAGGCTCAGTGAAAGTGTGTCATCATGGGGGTGCGAGTCCTGTTCCTGGGCTGTGTGGCTTTGGCCATTCTGTTGGATCTCTCTAGTGCTGGGTTGGTCAAAAAAGTAATCAGGCACAGAAGAGAATCTCTAATGCCACCCAAAACAGAGAACATGTCTTTGCCGAATGCAGACCAACCAGTGGTCTTCAACCATGTCTACAACATCAATGTCCCAACCGGATCGCTGTGCTCAGTGGACCTAGACTCACCTGGAGGATCTGAAATGAAGCCCAGGTCTGTCCCATCTGAGCAGCACATAGAGCACACTGTGGATGGGGACAACCAGATCGTATTCACTCACCGAATCAACATCCCCAAGCAGGCCTGTGGATGCGATAACCACCTGCCTGATCTGAAGGATCTCCTGAATAGGCTGGAAATGTTGGAAGCTGAAGTGTCTAGCCTCAGGGAGCAATGCACCAGTGGGACTAGCTGCTGTGGAGCTCAGGTTACAGGTGAGATCAAATGTAAAGTAAGCTTTACAGTTTTGCTGGTGCATCCTTTGATCCTCAAAGGGGAGTCGGGGCATTATTTACACAGCCTTTGATCCTGATTTCGCACTTCAAATCTTCCTTTCACTGACTTTTGTTTATACGCTTGTTCATTTGTACAGTTTTTGGTTGTGATTTTCTCATCTTGTGCTTTCATGTGTTTTTCAGGTGAGGTCGCTACCAAGCCATACTGCAGTGGTCGTGGCAACTACAGCACTGACACCTGTAGCTGTGTTTGTGAGCCTGGCTGGAAGGGAATAAATTGCTCTGAGCCTGAATGCCCCAATTTCTGCCAGGACCAAGGCCGTTGCGTGGATGGCAAGTGCATCTGTTTTGAGGGCTTTGGTGGAGAGGACTGTGGAATTGAGTTGTGCCCTGTAGACTGTGGTGAAAATGGTGAGTGCATAGACGGGGCTTGCATCTGTGTGGAAGGTTTCATGGGGGAGGACTGCTCCATGACGAGCTGCCTGAACAACTGCCTTGGTAGGGGACGCTGTGTGGATAGTGAGTGCGTGTGCGATGAGCCCTGGACGGGCTTTGACTGCTCAGAGCTTATCTGCCCCAATGACTGCTTCGACCGCGGCCGTTGCGTCAATGGGACCTGCTACTGCGATGAGGGTTTCACTGGGGAAGACTGTGGTGAGCTTACCTGCCCAGGCAACTGTAATAACAGAGGCCTGTGTGTCAATGGTCAGTGTGTCTGCAATTTTGGCTACAGTGGAGAAGACTGCTCCAAGCTGACATGTCTCAATGACTGCAGTCAAAGAGGCCACTGCTTTAATGGCAGATGCATCTGTGATCCTGGCTTCCAAGGTGAAGATTGTAGCATCCTCTCTTGCCCTGACAATTGCAATGACAGGGGCCAGTGTGTTAATGGAGAGTGCATTTGTGATGCTGGGTACCAAGGCGATGATTGCTCTGAACTCTCCTGTCCCAATGACTGCCATAATCGTGGACGCTGTGTCGACGGAAAGTGCGTTTGCAAGCAGGGCTTTGCAGGAGAAGACTGCAGCATTAAAACCTGTCCTAATGACTGCCATGGTCATGGTGAATGTGTGGATGGCAAGTGTGTCTGCCATGCTGGTTTCACAGGCAAAGACTGCAGTGAGCTGACTTGTCCCAATGACTGCCATAACCGAGGTCGCTGTGTGAATGGTCAATGTGTGTGCAACAAAGGCTTTGCTGGGGAGGACTGTAGCATTAAGACCTGTCCTAATGACTGCCATGGCCACGGTGAATGTGTGGATGGCAAGTGTGTCTGCCATGCTGGCTACACGGGCAAAGACTGCAGTGAGTTGACGTGCCCCAACAACTGTCATAACCGAGGTCACTGTGTGAATGGTCAGTGTGTGTGCAACAAAGGCTTTACTGGAGAAGACTGCAGTGAAAAGACATGTCCAAACAACTGTCTGGACCGTGGGTACTGTGATGATGGAAAGTGTGTCTGTTTTGAGGGCTATACTGGAACCGACTGCTCTGAACTCACCTGCCCAGGAAACTGCAATGACCAAGGTCATTGCCTGAATGGCATGTGTGTCTGTGATCTGGGTTTCACTGGAGAAGACTGCTCTGAAAGTAAGTTGTTTCATCATATCTAGTTTAAATACATTGTCAAATAGCTAAGTGTTACATGAGGATAAATGGTATCATGTCACTTCTGCCCAGTTACCCCAATAAAGGATCTGACTGTGACTGAAGTCACCCCCGAGTCGGTGGATGTATCCTGGGTCAACGACGTGCAGGTGACTGAGTACCTAATCACCTACATGCCCACTGCTGCTGGTGGTCTGGAATTAGATATGCGTGTAGAAGGTGAAAAAAGATCTGCCACCATTAGGGAACTGGAGCCTGGTGTGGAGTACCTGATCAGTGTCTATGCTGTTTTAAACAACAAGATGAGTGTTCCAGTCAGCGCCAGAGTGGCAACACGTGAGTCATCACTCTGAAGTCATCAACTTAAAAAAGATACTGTTGTACCAGTTGTATGCTGGTAACAAAACCCTTCTCTTGTAACCTCACTTTTGATCACCTCGTTAGATCTTCCCGAGCCTGAGGGTCTGAAGTTCAAATCTGTGAGAGAAACATCTGTAGAGGTTGAGTGGGATCCTCTGAACATCCCCTTCGATGGCTGGAATCTCATCTTCAGAAATACAGTAAGTGCAATACATCTTACAGTCAAGCACAAAGCATGTCAGTGTAAGTGTGGTTATGCTCTGCAGCCAAAGCCTAGCATTACCATGAAATTTGCTGCAGTAGACATAGCACGTGTAATATGAAAGGGCTTTTCTGTTTGCCAGTAATTGTTCCAAAAGGGAAACTGTATGAATATCCTGTGGAAAATAGCTGAGTGGTGCCAATATGCAAAGGCTGCTGTCTGAAAGTCTGGAGTCTGAGGCTTTGTTGCACAAAACCTCCTAAGAAGCTTCTGGCGACAACTTTGGTGACCATGTGCAACAGGACGGTTACTGTTTTCACAATGCTTTATTTTCTTTTTCAAGGGCTTAAGCAAACCCCAAAAAATAGCTCCTGTCAGGACACGCAGACCATGCCTCCCTATACCCCATTCTTTCAAACACAACTTGGCAGCTTCATTCATACAGCAAGTTTGAGGTTGCCCATGCCAAACAAACCCTTCACTTTGAAGTGAAGTACTTTTATCCAAGTGGATGCGATTGAAAGTCCCAAGTGTTTACTCTTCAGGGTCTCTCCAAATTCTCTGTATTTCACTCCACAGTCCACAGTTCGAATGAATATCCCTTTTTCCCATTTGTGATTTCTATTTGCTATAAATGAACCACTATTCATTTATAACTGTAGCCACAAAAATACATTGTTCTATTTTCTTGCAAATTCACTTGCAAATTATATGGGTATGTTTGCCAAAAACAGTAAACATTATCTTCAAAGCCACTAAAACTTTGTCTTGGACTTATTTTCCACATTTGCAATGAATCAATGGGCTTGTGTGTTTCGTTTGTGAATACTCAGCAGTGTAAGTAGTCATTAACTAAATAAAATTACAGCACAACAGACCAAACGACTGATTTTATCCTGGTGGTCTATTGTGAAATGCCAGAAAGAAGAAAATGGAGAGATTTTGAATTCACTCTCCCCACCTGAGACCACCTTTGAGCAGTCTGGCCTGGGCCCTGGCCAAGAGTACGAGGTTAAACTTGAAGTACTGAAGAACAACACTCGGGGACCGCCAGCCAGCAAGAACGTGGTTACAAGTGAGTAGTCCTGCATAAGGAGATTCTGTAATTAGGGGACACATCTGAGGTTTTATCCTGAACTAATTGACAGCACTTGCTTATTAATCACTAAGCAGTAGTTACTCACACTGTATAATCACAACTGTGAATAGCAGAAGCCACATACAGCCACTGATGACCCATCGTCAACATTTATCACTTACCCAGTCATATCTTCTACAGCTAATTTATTGTCTGATTTATTGTTTTTTCTTTTCAAAACAACAAAACATTCTTTATTTGTCACATGCATAGCCATACAAGTACAACACACAGTGAAATGATTTCTTTGCATTTAACCCATTCACCAAGTGAAGCAGTGGGCTGCCGCCAATGAGGCGCCCAGGGAGCAGTGTGTGGGGGTGGTACCTTGCTCAAGGGAACCTCAGCAGTGACACTAGCAGTTGGGATTCAAACCCCAACCCTCTGATTGTAGGGCCAAAGCCCTAACCACTAGGCCATCCAGCTATTTTATTTGTGAAGTGTTCTCCACACATGCTACTCCCATCTACATACTAGTGATCTGGTGGTTAGGGAGTTGCCTCTGCTATCAGAAGGTTGTGGATTTAAATCCCCGGTCTACCAGTGGCATCAGTGAGGTACCCTTGAGCAAAAGATGGATGAGTTAAATGCAGAGAAGAATCTTACACTATTATGTGCTGTGCAAAATAAAATTATTTCATGTTGGCCAGGAGCTTTCTTAATAAAAATAATACGGTCAACATTGCTCAGTTAAAATTTTACATGAGTTCATGCATGACAAAAATGGCCACTTTATTTTACAACGGTAATTGCTGTTCTTTGGAGGAGCTATACTAACTTATGTTATACCCATGAGCTACTGACAGGCCTTTTGTTGGTCAGACAATGTTGATAAGCCAACTATTATCTCCTGCTTTGAGCAAAATCATAATGAGGCCTTTGGTTTGGACATTTTGTTCCCACCATGATTTAGTCTGTTACCACACACATTTACATTTCATGGATGTGCCCAGGTGTTTTAGTTAAGTCTAACAACTAAGCAACTGTCAACTATGAAGATGTTTTGTCTGTCAGACAGACTTATATTTGTAGGACTTGTAGACACTGTAATTTGATATAAAAAAATTATGCTTGATGCTTAAACTCTTAACAGTTTGTCAAATTAATTGGGCAAGCTGCTGTTGCAAGTTAAGCCAAGTGCTATAAAGCATTCTCACTACAGATCCACACTTTATTTCCCTTGTCGTCTTTGAATGCTGTCATGATATACTTGTGTAATTCTTTTTGGTGTTTTCTGTTCCCAGAATCACATTGTAGTTTGGGCTCATTTTCTGTCAGGTGCTCTCATTTTCTAAAAAGGTTAGATCCCCAACATTGTGGCTCACTGTCATGGATTTGACATGAATTTCAGACATAAAGCCTATAATGCAAACCTATCACAAGTGATTTATTTAGAAATTAATGAACATTTTTATACAGTTTCTAACCCTAACCCCAGTTTCAATTTACTTGGGGACCTAATGAGGAGTCGCCCTACTTTTACTTTGGCTGTTTTCCTAGTGTTTGTGGCTCAGTTAAGCTTTCAATAAAGAAACAAATGCTCCTTTTCGCGTGTCTTTCAGTAACTACCACACAGTTCCAGAGACTGGAAACATCGCTAATAGTCAGTCAACATAAACAAAACCATATGTGGAAAGGCTACTGGTGCTGTGACAATGTGGCATCTTTCAATAAACCCCTTTCCTACTTGTGATTTGTGGTTAGCTCTTAAAATACCAGGTGTTGCGTAGATGTGTTCCCGTCTCCTTTCACTGTTATGGACCAGAGAACCATTTGTAGGATACTGTTCAGTCTTAACTTTCGGTTGCAGGAAAACACCTCCAAGGAGTTGAAAGATAACCAAGCGGCGAGAATACAATTCATTGCATACAACAGTGGTTGATAATCACAGGGTATAATTAAGAATTTTAATTTCCCTTCATATTCTACCAGTTGCTAATATATAAAACTTAATCTCAAGCATGGCAGTCTCAGGAGTTTTGGAAAAGTCTTCCAGTGTGCTCACCGCTCCATTTCTGAGATGTACACCAGTCAGGCATTGCTTGGGGAAGGGGCACTAATTGCTGAAAGTGAGCTGTGCTCTCACTCCTCAAGAAACACTCGTCCCCTGAGAGTTCTGCAGCTTTGCACACCCACAAATGTGCTCTGAGCTAAAATGCTGATTTTCTGTTTTATCTGCAGCTCACAGAAAAATGACCTCTCACCACAGTGTCTCATGTGACAAACCAATTTTCTCCCCAGGAGCTTCCTCTTACTCCTTAGGAATACATGATCTAAGGAAATTACAAATGATCCACTTCAATGGCCTTATAAACACACAGCAAAATTCCCAATGCGTACCATCCCAAAGTATTTTTTTTCCCTCAGAAGCAGCTGAGGTAGCATTCTCAACACAATCCTATGATGGTCGGATCCATGAGGCTATTTAAAAAGTGAAATAATCTGTTTACCTTAAATCCGTTCAGCTGTATATCCCGTTATATTTTTGCCATGTGCAACATTTTTTGCATTCTCCCCCACCTAGTGATTGACGCTCCTAGCCAGGTGGATGTGCGAGACGTAACAGAGAGCACTGCCCTGATCACCTGGTTCCAGCCCGTCGCTCAGGTGGACGGGGTCTCCGTGTCCTATGCTCCAGTCACTGACTCCTCGGACACCAACACAGTGGAACTGTCAGCGCTAGACACCCAGTACCACCTGGCTGAGCTGTACCCGGACACTGAATACCGAGTGTCTCTGATGGCCCGCAGAGGGGAAATGACCAGCGTGCCTGTGCACGAGACCTTTACCACAGGTCAGAGGCTCACTGAGACATAACACCCTGTCAAAAAAGGCAAAAATATACAAGTACAATAAAAATAGGACTCTGTAGAGGGGCCTAACTGACTGTGCAGCAACAGTTGGGCTACAAGAAGCAAAGTATCTGGTAGATGTTTCTGATAAAATGCCTCACATGTGTAATGTACATACACATATAGATAAATACATGTACACTACTATTCAATAGTTTGGATTCTTTAATATTTAAATATTCTATCAAATGATATAAAAACAAGAAGCTGTTAAATACACAGTAACTAATTTTCTGTCTAATATGTTTTTACTGCATTTGAAATATGTATCTATATTCCTTTCTCTCTCTCTTTCGCTACATATACAGTATGTATTTAAATATACATATTAATACAGCCTAGATTATAGAAAACCAACTGATCAGGAAAACTGGGAAGCTGTTTCCCTTTAAGCTCATTTTTTAAGACCTTGTTGCTGTCGCTCTGCTTGGCTACGACACAAGGTCACAGGAAGGTGTTGTAGACCTTTTCTGTGTTGATGTGTTCCAGACCTGGATGCTCCCAAGAACCTGCGGACGATTGAGCAGACTGACGAGAGCATCACCCTGGAGTGGAAGAACAGCCAAGCCAACGTCCCCAGCTACCGCATCAAATACGGCCCACTGTCCGGAGGAGAACACGGGGAGCTCACCTTCCCTACAGGCCCACAGGACACCACTCAAGCCAGGATCATGGGTAAGGGCTGCATTTCAGTCAAGTGTTTGTAAAACATAGCCTTTAGTCTCTAATTAGCATTTTAAATGAGTTGATTAGTCTGGAGCTGTTTTTACTTTTAATAAATTATGAGCCACTAACATACCATTGAGTGAATAACTAGAAAAAGCCCAATTTGTCTTTTCTGTTCAACACATTATAGCGCTTCTTGTACATGTCCCGCATTTAATTCGGTTGTGCTTATTTCCAAAAGCGGCCCTTTGTTTCTATGGCATGAAACATTTGCTCACCCACAAACCCTGCTTAGAGCAAAAATGGCCAGAGGGACTTTGTGTTTAACCCTTAAATGAAATAACACTAGCATTTGTTTCAACGTGAAAATCCTAGTCAAACAAGGAAAGTAGGGGCTTTTTTTGCCATTTCAGCGCCACTGCTATTATACACAGTGCTTTGAGGCGATTTCATTCTGTAATGCCATGTGTTACTGCAAGGAGGGATTAGCCTGGCTGGGGGAAAAATATATTCAAAACGCGTAATAGATTCTTTGTCTGGTCTGCTCCTTTGTCCTTGGGAGGCCCGTTCCCTGCGTACGCCAGTGAGTCTATTCTAATAACCAAGTGCGTTACACGCATGCACACACACCTCACTACTCATCTCTTTCACGCAGTTATTATCTGTAATTGCCGTCACGCTCGTGATTTTATTGATAGTAAGAGTTTCCTCTGCATTAGGTGTAATTTCATGCTGGAAGACTCCTGTGCAGTGACCTCTGTAGGAGCCGATAGAGGCATTAAGAGGAGTAAATGCTGGGATTTGGGCTGGGGCCCCCTTATCAGCGGGGGCTATGCTGATCTAAGTGCCTCTTGTAAGACAGTAAATATTGCTCTTGGCCTGTGACGGAAGCCTCTTTGAGACGGCCCCTGAAGAGGGTTTGATTGAAATGGTGCGTGGCTGAAACGTAAAACTGACTGATGGCAATTATTAAAACAATAGGTTTGAATGAAGGAGCCCCACAGACGCTCCAAAAACATTGTAAAAAAAACCCTCATGGAATTCCACAGGACGTTTTTTATATCCTAATGTCTGTCTGATTTTACTCCAGTGATTTTACAGTAAACAGTAACAGCATCCTAGACTCACATTCATGTAGCCACTGCTGCGAATTCAGACCTTCCCCCTGAGAAATGCCTATTATCTTGTTTTGCATATCACAGCCACAAAAACAAGGGAGGAACTAAAATGTAAACATGCAAGTATGTCCTGTTAGTTTAAAGCAAGAAAAAGCAAGTGTACATCATAGCTAAAATAGCATCATAGCTCACTATGGGAGTTGAGGGACTCTCATACATAGGTGGGACTTTGCTAATGGTCTTCAGAGTAGAGTCTGACTGAAATTGATGGGGGTCATTAGATATGGAATGTTAATTCAAGGCATCTGACACTTTATCTGAACATTCAAACCAACTCTAGTGATCTTCAAATAATAAACGTCTCTAAAACGTGTTCTAAAACATTGTAAATAAATTTCCTCAAAGTTTAATGTATCTATGAATGTTTTCACTCCATTTGCTGTTTTTTTAATCTGTTCATTCCTTGAAAGTTACTGTAGAGTGTAGTTCAACATCCAAACTAAAATGACATTTAAACAGTATAACTAGCCTTAAGCTTCACTTCAGTGATTGTTGGGATGTTTGTTAGTCTGGATGTTTGAATATTCCTTTCTCCAGTCTATAACTGTAGGTATTTCTCTCCAGTTATTGTATTTCAAGTTTGTTGTGCTCTTTGAGAATTACAGTAAGCTGCAATTGTGAACATCTGTTTTGCAGGACTCAGGCCTGGAACAGAGTATGGAATGGGAGTGACAGCCATCAAGGATGAGAGGGAAAGCTTGCCCACCACAACCAATGCAGTGACTGGTGAGATGATGCTTTATAGCTTTCTTAAACATGACTATTGTTACTGTTGCGAGAAGACCTCCTGTCTCTAATGGCATTTTTTTACAAGAAGGAAAAACACTCTTAACATCTGTTAATGTACGAAACTGCTTTAAAAGGGCTTGCCTTATAAAATTTCTGTCGGTCCATTAATCATGAGTCATGATACACGAGCACTGTGCACCGAACCTCACATCTTTCTGTCAAAAATCTTTGCACATTAATTACAAAACACCCCACTGTAGAAACTAATCAACCAGTCTTAGGAATCAGTTGGTTGCAGTACATTCTCCTGGCTTAGATTTATTGTTCTAGGAAACAAAAACCTTACATAATGAGGAAGTTCTTTAAACTATTCCTTAAGAAAAGTACCATCCTTAGGAGAATCAATAGTGCTTCTTCAGCGGCCTCAATCTAAAGACCTCCATTTGGTTATTTTTACGAGTAAACTGAGTTGTATTCAGCACTGTGTAGAGTCACTGAAACTCAATGTTCCTCTCAGACCTCGATGCTCCTAAGGATCTGGAGGTGAGCGAGACATCAGAAACTACCCTGGTGCTGATCTGGAGAAGACCCGTGGCCAAAATCGACATCTACAGGCTGGTGTTTGTGTCTGCTGACGGCCACAGGGTGGAGCTGGAGGTTCCAGGCAGTGCTAGCACCTACACACTCCGGAACCTGACTCCAGGCATGCTGTACACCATCACCCTCATCTCTGAACGAGGAAGAAAGAAGAGCGCCCCAGTCAGTATTACAGCATCTACAGGTCAGTCTCCAATGATTATTTGGGTAATGCCAAAACAGTGATCATTGAATTATTGGTTTCCCTCAAATCCCTGTAAAAAATGGCTACAAGTTCTTGCCTTCTTACAAATAGATGGCCATATTGGTCTCGGAGGTTACTGGATTTTATATAGATCTGGGTTCATGCTCTTTCAAGGCCTCTTGGGCAAAGAGACCAATTTCCCCGCCTTATAGCCTCATTCACCCGACCACCAGGCTCTACAGCCGAGCAAACGCATGGATTTTTTTGTTGATGTTTTTCTCCTCTGAACAAATGATCAATATTTCTTTTGGAGTGTGAAAGTAGTGTGTGCAAGACTCTATAAATTACATTTTAGATTCTTACTGTCTGCTACCCTCTTGGCCAGGAAGATCTTTTCATCAATACAGTCAGCCTGCTGCCAAGCACCGAAGCCAAGCTGAGGAATGAATAGTATTCATTGTTAGCTCCAACTTTTACATCTACGGTCGCCTTTTAGTTCCACGTTTACAACATGTGGATTTATTTTACTCCTTAAAGCGAGAGGGGAAAGACAAATACGCATGATTATGAGATTTCCTTGTGGCACTTAAAGTGCCGCTTGAACGTCCAAACGAAATATTACGAAAAATGCCCCTTGTTATGCAACTGGGGAGTCTTGAAAGTCAAGGAGGGAAAAAGTGATATGGCATGAGGGAGAACTTAATACAATAACTGCTTAAAAACTGGTGCTGCCAAACATAGACTATGCCACACAGAAACACACACATACAAAGCTCATTCATGTGATAATTGTCCAAATGAGGCAACTCCCCTCTGGTTTTGTGGGATCTGACCAGGATGAACGGAGGGGTGGGGAAATAAATAGGCCCCGTGCTGAGCTGCCTGTTAAAATGCTGTCCCCGAAATCAGCAGCACTATAATCTCACATATTCATTTCTGCTACCATTATCGGCCCAGACACAGAGTATAAACACAGAGCATACACTCTCCTCAGCCCATAATGGGATGAGGGCGAGTGGGGGCAGGGAGACCACTCGGTCTGGGCCTTTATTCTGCTGGACAATCATTGGGTGCCTTGCTGAAAGGATTACAAGGATCGCAGCTCAAGTGTCTGGGGACCCACCGTTTGTGGTCATTAAGGAACAGTATGCATGCAATGCATTCAGCAGCATCCAGGACCAGCCATGTGTATATGTATGTATATGTATATGTATATGTATATGTATGTATATGTATATGTATATGTATATGTATGTATATGCATATATACATGATGTCCAC
>JBBPCY010000039.1:4705065-4734382 GCA_037974405.1 Brachyalestes nurse | reverse complement strand
CATGTCTTTATGGAGCTGCTTTGTGTTCTGGGACACAGTCCTGCTGGAATAGAAAAGGTTCTTCCCCAAACTGTGTCTTCAAAGTTGGAAGCATGGCGTTGTTCAGAATGTCTTGGTTTGCTGAAGCGTTAAGATTGATCTTCACTCGAAGTAAGGGGCCTAGTCTAAACCCTGAAAAACAGGTGTGTCCCAATACTTTTTGTGCTTTGTATACACTTACATAAATGTTTATTATGTAAGGATATACACCAACAACAGCCTCACCTGTGCTGCTCTGTAACTGGACAGGTCTGTGTCCCTGATCTCTAGCAGGACGGCGAGGGGAGGCCACAGCACGCGTTTCCTTTCTGCGTCCCATTCAGGAACGCAGGAGGCGCGCACTCGTGGATCCCGTGCTCGTACACGCTCGTCCGAAGTCGAGAGCAGAACTTCTCTACACTTTGCCCTCTTGAGGACCCGCGATCTTACTAAACAAATCACGACGTGTCCGCATGTCCGGCCAGAGCGGAGAGAACGGGGGACGCGGAGCACGTGGAGCCGCCCCACGCCACGCTTCTCAAACCACGTCGGTACACGGTGTAAAAACAGTACAAGCACTATTATTAGAGGTGCGGTGCATCAGAATGGCACGCACAGCAGAGCAGCATGTGGTCTGAGACGCACCTTCAGACGCCCCTGAAACATCTGGCTGAACCTGATCCCTGCAGAACCAGAGCTCAGAACTTTCTCTGCACTCGATACAAAACCACTCAGGCTCTTACCTTCAGTAGAAAGTTGAGATAAAAGTGCACCTTCTCTCCATGCTTGTCACTTACATAATCGAGAGAGAGAGAGAGAGAGAGAGAGAGTGGCGCGTGCACTGCGCAACCTTAACACCGCCAGGAATGTTGTGAGAATTTTTAGGGGTTTTTTTGGTTTAAATCTGAAGAGTAGCGACTCTTCTGCAAGAAAAATTAAAAATCAACAAGTAAGAAGACCCGTATTTTCAAACCCACGAGTGCGCGCCGTGCAGCCACAGCTGCAGAGGAGCAGCGGGAGGCGGAGCTGGAGAGGAACTTACCTGTTTGTGGAGAGAGTTTGGGTGGAAAAAATAAAATAAAAAAACCACGAGATGGGCACAGAGAGAGAGAGAGAGACGTGTTCTTTCTCGTTATTCCGAAGGTGGTCGAGGTGGTTCACTTGGCTGGCAGACACGCGTGTAAACCCCCGCGTGGAGAATCTGGAAGTGGGTTCTCGTGGCTCTCAGACCCTCTCCGCGCACTCCGGCGCCTCAGTGGTTCAGGCGTGACTTTTCCCGGGCCTCGAATCGCGCCCTCTATGAATGAGCACCACATTTACCTTCTCTCTTTTAACCCCTTCTGCACGGCCGAGCTGCTCTCCGGAGGAAACACCTGGAGGAACCTCCTGCTGAACCTGCAGATCAGACCCGACCCACTCACACAGCTCTGCTCGGTACGGGTCTCTGCAGGTACAGTACACAGAAAGTGTGCTTTCCAAATGAGAAAAAAAATGTAATGCGTTAAACTGCCTAGTTAAACTTTATAACACACCATCAGAATTACTATATAACACTGTATTATAATTACTATATAACACTCTATCCTAGTTACTATATTACACACTGTTTCATAATTACTATATAACACAAGGTACCATAATTACCATATAACACAGCATACTACAATTACTATATAACAGATGGTACCATAATTACCATATAATACACCATACTATAATTATTATATAACACACAGTATCATAATTACTAGGCTATATAATACATCATACTACAATTACTATATAACACACGGTACCATAATTACCATATAACACACCATACTATAATTAATAAATAACACAGGGTATCATATTACTACATAACACACTGTTTTATAACAGCTATATAACACACTGCATCATAATTACTATATTATGCACTGGATCGTCATTACAGTGTAACACACTGCATTATAACTGTTATACAATAAACTATTATAATTACTATATAACACACAGTACCATCACTATATAACACACTGATCTTTATTACCATGTAAGGTGCTGTCCCATATAACCATATTAAACACTCTGCCATTGCCATATAACACACTGTACCTTATACTACATAACATATTCTACCATATTATTAATGCACTGTCCTGTAGTACTATATTACAGTGACCCATTGTATCATATACTGTCATCATTTCTGTGCAACACAATGTCCCGTATGATTACATAACACACTGTACCATATTACAGTACAACACAATGTCCCATATGATTATATAACACACTGTACCATATTACAGTACAACAAAATGTCTCATATGATCATATAACACACTGTACCATATTTACAGTAAACACAATGTCCCATTTCATCATAAAACACACTGTACCATATTCCTGTACAGCACAATGTCCCATATCATAATAACACATAATACCATATAACTGTACAACACAATGTCCTATATCATTGTGTAACACTGTCGAAATAACTGTACAACACACAGTCCCATTCTACAATATTAATATACTCACCTACGTAGGCTGATGACCTACAACACCTAAATCCACATATAAAAGGTGGACCTAATATAGTCCAAGTTACACTATATGGACAAAAGTATTGGGACACACCTGTTTTTACAGGGTTTGGGCTAGGCCCCTTACTTCCAGTGAAGACATGGTTGGATCAGTTCAGTGTGACTGGCCACACAGAGACTTGACCTCAACCCCATCCAGCACGTTTGGGATGAACTGGAACGGAGATTGTGATCCAGACCTTCTCGTTCAGTGTCAGTGTCTGACCGTATAAATGCTCTACAGCACAAATTCCCACAGAAACATCAAAATCTTGTGGAAAGCCTTCAAAGAAGAGTGGAGGCTGTTATAAAGTCTATGTCCCAATACTTTTGGCCACGTAGCATATCAAATGTGGAGCGAATATATTCCAAGTTGTTCACCTACAAATATGTTTGAGTACTGTTTACTTTTATAGAGGTACTTAAAATTTTGAAGCTGAATAAAAGACCCTAATAAATCACTCAGCTGGTGTCGAAAGTTGTGAAATGAATCCGGACGCTAGTTTTTGGAGGTCCTCTGGTGTTAGCTGTGGGAGCCTGAACAGTAACTTAGCTGTTAGGCTAACTAAGGATTTAAGAAGAAAAAATGCTGCAGTTACATTTTACTAAAGATACACTGCCCGACAGTGTTAGTAGTGACTTTCAGACTCTGAATAAATTCAGTGAGCAGGTAAGAATCCTGTTTTCATTATTTTTTTTCTTTGTTTTTAGCTCTATGCTAAGTCACTAGCCTAATTTGCTATGAGTTGTATATTTTGGCTTTTTCTAGCTTCTTCAGTGTCCACATAGCCGTGTTTGTTAAGTTCTCAGTTTGAAATGTATTTCACATCATATTGCAAAGACTGACATTATCTTATAAATATGTCTTATAAACACAACACGGTGATGAAGTTGCTGAGCTAAGTTGCTAAATGCTGGTCTGCTATTTGTTCATTTTAGTATAATAAAAGTTGAATTACACATTTCTACATGCATATAGTGCACATTTTTGCAGGCCGCAATTGCGTTTAATTGATAAAATAAGATAAGAAATAATTTTATTTATCCCGGGTAATTATTTTTGACATTTGCATGCTCAGTGCAACAGAGGAATAAAGATAATAAGACAATAAAATGAAAAAGTTGACAGTAGGCAGTGCTCGTGTTTATGAATGAGCCACACAGCAAATGTAAAAACGGATGCATTGCAATATTTAGTAAAATACGTGGTCATTTCTATTATTGCAGATCACACGTGTCTTTGACTTCTGTCAAACATTTATAGCCTAAGCTCCATATTACATTTCTGTAGATCACATAACACACTCTATAGACAAAAGTGTTGGGACGTCTGACCATTTCACCAACTGACTGTAATGACATTGCATTCAAATGCATAGACTTTTATGTGGAGTCGGTCACTCCTTTGCAGCTATAACAGCTCCCACTCTTCTTGGAAAGCCTTCCACAAGATTTTGGAGTTTCTGTGGGAATTTGTGCCCATTCATTCTGTAGAGCGTTTATGAGGTCAGACACTGATGTTGGGCGAGAAAGTTCCAGTTCATCCCAAAGGTGATGGGGTTGAGGTCAGGGCTCTGTGTGGGCCACACTGAACTCCTTTAAGGAGCTTACTTTGTGCACTGGGGCACAGTCATGCTGGAATAGAAAAGGTTGTTCTTGGTATGATGAAGCATTAACATTAAGCCCTGGAAGTAAGGGGGTTAGCCCAAACCCTGAAAAGCAGGTGTGTCCTAATACTTTTGTCCATATAGTGTATGCAATGTTGTTAAGAGCAACTGCACAAATAAAACACACTAGTATCACACTAATCTTCCTCTCTGAATCCTTTGCCAGCATCCCATATGTTATATCTCAGTGTTTGTTCTCTAAAACTGTCAGAGTACGAAGTCCAGCAGGGTAAAGTTAATAGCCACCCAGAGAGTTTTGCAATCCTCTCTGTAGAACTTTGCTGATAGTGTATTTATTTGCTGTAATGTCTTTATCTGTGTTTCAGAAATGATCTGTTTGAAGTTAAAGATATTTTAACCATTACAACAAATTTGGCCTTTAGCTTGTAAGTCACATTACAGGGCTGATTATGGTCACATGGCTTTTTCATGGTTCATGACACATGAACAGGAAACAGCCTCAAGAATTGCATTCACTATTGTAGAACTGAAGTGTATTTACACATACACTATCAAGAAGTTTGTGGATACTTTCTTATGTAGAATTTCTTCTGTTCTTCTGCCTTTGCTGCAGTAACAGCGTCAAAGCTTTACACTATGCTATAACATATCTATAAAAACTGACAGTATCTCCCACAAGAGTATTAGTGAGGTCAGATACTGATGTTGGATAGTTCTGGATAATAAACACCACTCCAACTCCTCCTAAAGGTAATGAATGGAGCTCCATCACTCCATCACTTTTTCTTCTTTAGGGCTTTATACTCTTGTAGCTCTGGCACTGGGCGTGTTGATCTTATGCTCACATGTCGCTGCTCCAAAGTGCCCCATTCTTTTGGCAGTGTTTTTTTATGAAGAGGCAACCTGTGTGTTTGCAGCTGAACTTCTGTGTCAGCAGTGGGTATTCCTTAAAGTAGCTCTGTACAGTAATTAGCCTTTTCTCACTTTTTTTCATTTTCTGTTTCACTTATGAATTGTCGTTGTTGTACATCATGTCATTTAAAAATACGTACCAGTTACAAACAGTTTATCTGTGTGTGGGAGAAGCAACATGACACAAATGTAAAATCACAGTACTTTAAGACATTTTAATACACCTTTGGTATGTGTCACAGTTGTCAGTTTTTGAGGTTTTATAAGGCTGGATTGAAACTAAAGATGGGTACTGAAACCCGGTACTTAATCAGTCCCGGTGCCTAATTATAAAAGACCGAAGTATCGATAAGCTCTGACGTTAACGGTTGTGCTGTCGGTACTGGATAAATTTAAAAATAAATTTCCTATTATTGTTAATGTAAACTCGAGGGGATTAAGACCTCACTTGCTAGTTTACAAATGAGTTCTTTTATTACAGAGAGAGGGTGGTGGTTACATAAAACAAAAACATTAGCACTGTTCCAACAGACTGGTCACGTAATTCATTGGGTTAGCTCTCACTCAGTCATACATAAGCGTTTCACACACTGAACGTGTTTCTCACAAACACACGTGTAAAAAAAGTACCGATAAGAGTACTGTTAAAGTACCAAATCGATAAGTGATATCGATAGAAGTAGTAATACCGTTTAAACCTTAACGATACCCATCACTAATGGAAACTGTGGTTTGTGGTGGCCAAACCAATTAGAAGGGACAAATTATGTTCTCTCTGTAATGAAACATGAAGTTGTGTTCTTTGAAAACCATAATATGTTCAGTATAATGACATAATTTGTCATAGTAACAGTAAATGTTATCATATTGCCCACACCTGTGTGTGTGTGTGTGTGAGGGAGGGAGGGAGGGAGGGAGGGAGAGAGAGAGAGCTCCTGTTCTCTGTATATAACAACGACTGTCTAGAAACAGATTTTTTTTGTATTCTTGTGTCTTGTATATATTTATTTAGTTGAAACTGTGAGGCCAGCACTTATCTTCTTCTCTCCACTTTTCAGCAATTCATGAGCTTGACTGAGTTACTGTATCAGTTCCTGCTGGAGCCTAAAGAGGTGAGTGAGCCCTATTTACATTAGACCCCTGCTACACAGCAGTGAGTATAACTGCTGAGCACAGATATCTGCACACAAGGTCTTATGAATATTAACAATAAGAGCTGATGATGTCCGTGTGTGTTTTCAGTCTGAACGGTTCCTGTCACAGCTGAGTGAGTTTGCAGGGGAGAATGGCATGGCTGCAGGTCCACTTAGAGGCCTAATGAAGAGCATTCTCCTGCTTCCACATGGTAATCACAAAACCCACTCATTCTAAACAGCTGATTCAATTTCAATATCACATTCGGTCACTGCTCATTATTTGCAATTTATGCAAATAATTTTATATACTGCACATATGTGCAAATGCATAAAGTTGTTCTGGTCCTCATGCAAAATTTATGACTGCCTGGACATAACCGAACATGTGGTTTTGTACTAATACATTTGTAAGCACCCAGGATGTTTATTTTGCCAGGAACTTTTTGGGATTAGTCAAGTAACAGGTTGTATATACAGTGGATAAAACACCTGACTTGGCTTTAAAATCAATCAAAGATGTGAAACAGGATATTTAGAAACAATCAGAAACAATTATGGGTGAGAATATACAGAAAATACAGAAGCCTGATGTATGTTGTATTGCTATCATACAATGTGTTGTGTATATTATTGAGGCATAGCGTCCTTAGTGTCCATGTCCATGTTTGCACTTTCACAGCAAAAATAGAGGAAAAAACACCAACAGGTTATTATTTAAATAAATCCACATCCATGAGGAAGAGTGGCCTCTGTGTGTGTGTGTTTCTACTTGCACTTCTTCCGTCATCACCTGACACACCTCACAGCAGGACAGAAGACTTCAGAATACTGCATGAACACCGCTGACCCTTGCATAACCTCAATCATGTTAACATGAACAAAGTTGCCAATGCACTGAAATAACTGATAAGTGCTTGTTTGACAACTGCTCCAAGAATCAAAAAAAGAAAGTGAGAGAATAAATTCAGTGAGGAGAGCGCCACCTATGGGGAGTTGTTTAAAGGAAGGAAACCAACTAGCGTAGCCGAGATCCATGTTCAGGGGTCCTCAGGTTACGACAGTTTCGACATACAACATTACGAGTTTACAACGCTAACTCCCATTGAAACTTTTTAAAAATTAAGATTCGGCTTACATCGTTCGCATCTTACTCACGGACTAAGTGGGCGACCTGAGCAGCAGAAGAATCTCCGTATGAGTGAGGGAGTTGGCGTCCCCCAGTACTCTTACCTGTGCCATTATGGACTGTGAAAAGCGCAAGTGTTCTTACACAATTTTTTTGTCATTTTTTTCTGTTACTACAGTACAGCGAACAAGTACAGTATATTTATGTCCTTTTCCTTTTTCTATGGGTTAGTTGTGCTTTTATGATCTAGATCAGGGGTGTCCAGCTCCGGTCCTGGAGGGCCGGTGTCCAGCACAGTTTGATGGTTCTCCTCCTCACACACATTCACTAAACCTGACTATTAACTGGTGAGGTGAACCAGGTGTTTCTGAGCAGGGAAATTACCAAAACGTGCTCCAGGACCGGAGTTCCACACCCCTGCTCTAGATTATGATTTTATAACTGTGTTCGGATCGGTAAATGACTCAGGCTTGGGTGTGTTTCAGCTAACACCAAAATTTGGGCTATGTTACTGTCGAAGGAACAGATCTGTGTGCAGCTAGGAATGGTGTGGGAGAAAGAGGGGAAAAAATTACGATATTGGTTAATGTCATTTTTTCTTGCCTCTTGTACAAGCTGAACTCAGAAGGCAGAAAGTCACTAGACCTTCATCAGGCATTACAGAGAACGACTTTGTCTTTTGAATAATGTGACACAATGGTTTGCGCTTGATATGACTAACAAGGTCATTTTGATTTCAGGTTGACTGAAGACAACAGTAATGAATATTTAAATTGTTACTTAAGAGCATTGCTATGGTAAAAGACAACCATCTTTGTGTTTCTCTCAGGTGCTCTGAAGAAGAACCTGACTGCTGAGCAAGTAAAAGAGGACCTGCTGTCACTGGGTGTGAATTTTCCCGCTGTAATAGAGCAGAGCAGTACAATGATATTGTGATATAATTTATCATGGTGTGTCTCGATAAGCTTTTCTGGGCATAGTGGGTATCAGCACTTCAACTGCATGTTTTATTTAGAACAGAACATGTTTGTAGCGGTGTGTGAAACTTGATGAAAATGATGATTTGCATCACAGTTTGAAATGGGGTGGTAGCAGCCTAGTGGGTAAACCACGTGCCTGTGAACCTGATGACCATGAAGTTGCAGGTTAAAACCTCACTTTGTATCATTGTGTCCTTGAGCAAGACACTCAACCCTCAGTGTCTCCAGGAGGACTGTCCCTCTAACTAATGATTGTAAGTCGCTCTAGATAAGGTTGTCTGCCAAATGCCCCTCTACAGTGTTTATTAATTTTACACCACTGGCTTTTTCAGTCCCTCCAACTTACTGTGTGCCGGGAAAGTGTCTTCTTCTTATTTTTTGCCACATGATGCACCCTTATGCTATAGTTTGTAATCTGTAAACAACAAAGTGGTGACCTTAGATTTGATTGGCTATACAGCTGAAGCAAGGAGCTGTAGATACAGTGTCTTCACATTCACTGACAGAACTGATATCAAGAGCAATAACAAGAAACCTGAAGAAATATATTTTGAAGATTTAATTCAAAACAAAATCCTCTTTTTTTTACATTCATCAGATTTTTAGTTCTTTTTTTGAACCCAAAACTTTATGACATTTTGTTATAACAGTAACAGAATGTGAACCATTGTTATGTGAACCATAAATTGGCCAGTTTTTCATCCTTAGTTTGTTTATAATGGCTCCTCTTTAAGAAGAAATAATAGTAAGCAGGAAATGGTGTCAATGGTCATTTTAGACATTAAAAAAATTAAGTTGATTTAAAAATATTTAATCAATCTTAATAGTGTAGGTTAAATAATGTTAATATATGATCCTCATGTTATTTCATAGGGTTGAATGAAGACAAGGCCACTCACTTTTCTGATCAGGTACGCCATTTCCTTTGCTTGCAAAGAACCTTTACCTAAAATGTATTCAGTGTTTTTTTTTGTACTTAATGTTGTAATATTTTCTGTTTTAGTGGAGGGTCCACTACCCAGTGTTGTCCAGGCTGGCAGTTGGACAGACATTAATGGTCAACCAGCTGGTGGATATGGAGTGGAAATTTGGAGGTAAACAGTTATTCTCTAACATTGACATTACCTGGTAACATATGTCCTCTTTTTCTGGCACTTTCCAGTAGGGGTGTAACAGTACAGAAAGGTCACAGTTCAGTTCACACTATAGTTCTGACATCACGGTTTGGTACGATTAAGATACAGCGAAGTTAAGTAACAAAAAGTTCTAAAGATTGAGGCTTGGTTTGTTTTCGTTTATTTTAAATAAACAGCAGTGTATTAACCAGTAAACACACACTCCTGCTTATATTTTCATGTAAGTGTAAGGCAGCAGAAGTGTTACGCCAGTAGGTGGCACTATTGCACCACACTACGACCCAGGTTCATGATTTACTGACGTTTTTTGGTCATTCTGTGATGCCGTAGGGATCCGCATTACTTTAGTCACGTATTCTCCGTACGACATCATGTACCAAACCGTGACCCATGTACCGTGAGGGTTCGGGACGAATACATGTACTATTACAGCCCTACTAGTTTTATAGTAACTACACAATAACATATCACATTTTATCACAGAACTGCAATCTAGTTATTATTATTATTGTCATCATGAATTGTGCATTACATTTCGGAGAACATTTGCCAAAAAAAACTTCAAAATAATATTAAAAAGGTAACCAAGGATGATTGGTTCTGTGTTGCTATACTGTTTGTTTGTGTGTAATTGCTTTGTAAATGTAATAATGTAAGCACGAGCTTCCGTGCGTTCTGTTTTTGTGTTTGTTTCTCTGTTCTGTCTCCCGCTCTCTCTCACTTATTAGTACGTCAGCGGTGGCTGTCTAGAAGAGCTGCTAGCGAGGAAAGATGTTCCTCTTTGCTGGAGAGAGAAGGTGGACCTGGCCTCGGACATCACGCGAGGAATGATCTACCTGCACTACAAAAACATCTACCACAGAGACCTCAATTCCAAGGCAAGCTTTCCAGCACCTTCAGTGGAAATGCAGGCTTCTTTCCCAGTTTTGCTTGTTTGTCGCATTTGTTCCAGCTTTGATTTTCAAGGACACTGTAATATAAGACAAAGACACCTTAAGCCATCACAAAATGCAGTTTTTAAACTTACAATTTAATCTACTGAAGTTGTCCAACACCAATTGACCCTGTGTGAAATAGCACTTAACATTAGGTGACAGTTTGTGGGAGGACCTGAAACCGTTTATCATTACAAATATGCAAAAATAAAGAGTGGTTAGGGAAATAGTCTGTTTAACATTTTATGCAGAACATATTTGAATCAGCCATCAGATTACAGAGACCATGTTCAAACCTGGCCTTTCTAAGTGCATTGCCCCAGACGTGTGACCAGTAGGGCTGTCATATCAGTGAGTGATCCAGTAATACAAGTTAATCTGCTAATTAGAGTTCTTTTTAAAAGAAGGTAATGAATTTCACTTAAACGCACTGAAGTATCAACCAGTTTTTTACTGTTTTATTCATGTAGATCAGGAGCAGTTAGTACTGCTTATCTGAACAAACAATGCAAAGAATACCGAAGATTCTCAAATAGGAGACAAAGAAGTCTTAAAAAATACCATGCATATAAATAGGTATCGAGTTTAAGGGCCAAGTTACAAACAACTGAAACCACTTCGCATCACAAATATGGAAAAACAGAGAAACAGTATTTTCCACAGTGATATGCACCTTTAATTTAACATCTGGTGAAGATGGATTGTATTGTTTTAGTCTGTTTCTAACATTTTAGACAGAACGTCATGGAGCAGCTATCAGATTGCAGGGATCATGTTCATACCTGAGCTTTCAGAGTGCATTGCCCCAGACATGGGACCAGACACACATTGTGTGAGAGAAGGTCATTAGTTGCCAGGATTCACACAAGTGCCCACCAAGCCTGTAGCGGTGGGGAGCTGAAGCAACAAGGCCGGCCCATTCTGATGCTAATGCACTTACTCCCACTCTCAGACAAACGCACAAACACGGCTGTTCCCACATCATCTGAAAAATGCATAATGCATGCTGTGTGGATAGGTCATCCCGAGCCACCGACCCCCGCTTTTCGTGTTTACTCGAACCTTATTGGGAATCGGAGACTCATTTGTCAGCCATTTAGGTATGAACAATAGGCCAACAGGATTACTGACCACACAGGGCTGTGCTGTTCAGCACATCAGCCATGGCGTCGCTGATGGACCTCCTCCTTGATGAAGAGGGACGGTTCACACCAAACTTTTATGCAGCTAGATAATGACTTTAAGTGTGGGGTGGGGGAGCACTTGCAAAAGGTTTAGGTTTCCCTTAAATTGCCATTAAATGATTATTTCAGTGTTTATCAAGTAAAAAACAAGTGGTAGGAGCCAAAGGCTGCTTTATTAAATCAGTAATCAAGGTGTAAACATGGTAATAAAAAACATTTGTTTTATGAAATTAACAAAAGACCATTAGCATTATGGCTAATTTTGTGGCCAAACAAAAGAGGAGCTGTTTGTCAATGCCCTTAATATGGTTGTCCACAGTATGGTTGTATTTCAAAGCAATAGTTGGAAGGACAAAAAGCTAAATGTTGTTAGCAATAAATACATTTAATTAGCAGCAGGAAAATAGCATGCTAATTGGTGGGTACGGTCTTCCATTCACTATTAGCCTCATTAGCATGTCTGTTCAGTCTTGTTTGAATAGACTTGTCATTGCTTCATTTTCTTTGTTGGCCTTTTCAGAGGAGCCAAAAGAACCTCCATCATTCTTCACCCGACTCCACCCATTCAAACGCTCAGTACTGGAAGAAAACGTTGCCGTCTTTGGCTCAAACGCATCATCTCCTGCTAAATTTAGCGGTTGTGAGGTTTCTGGGCTGGGGCTGGAGTGTTCCCCAGATACTCGTATAATCAGAGGCCATTGCATGCGGAGATGGAGAAGCAGCATTTATGGTGGAGACTCTAATGTGGACCAGATGCTGAGCTCACAGTCTGTTTCATTCATCAGCACTTTTTGCCTCCAAAGTTTCTCTGATTCTTATGTAACTGGACTCAGACTGGAGTTCCCCTTAGCAATGTCTGCACCACCTCATTCAAGTGACATTTTTATTTCTTATGAGCATATTTCAGGTCATTAAATGTTGTTATACATTTAAAAATAAAAGTATCAGGAAGGGTTTTTTTTGACACCAGTGTCAGAAGAACCACTTTTGGTTCCTCAAAGAACCATTTTTGTAAGAACATTAGATGAGTCAGCACAAATAGTTTAAAGAACCAACATAGGATGTAAAAGGTCTCATGTTGATTCAAAGTTTTTTTTTCTATAAAAGTCCATGTCAAGAACCATTTAGAAAGCTTTATTTAAAGACTGAACCTGAAATAGGGATAAAACAGAGGTGCCGGTCAATGCAGACCCTTCGGAGTTACACAGGGACAGATGTGAATAATTCATCCAGGCTGGAGGGTGATGATGGCAGACCTCATTGAACCAGGCTTTTAAAGAGCATGTGGGACTTCTGCTATATCCATCAGTGCCGTGATTCTTTCTTCAACGGTCCCACTGCTGCTTTTACATCCTGTTACAGATCCTGGGCTGTCATATCAATGAGCAACCAGTAATACAAGTTAATCTGCTAAATAGAGTTCTTTTTTTTTTTTTAAAGGAGAAAGAAAGCATCAACAGTTTTCCACTGTTTTTTATTCATGTAGAATCAAGAGCAGTCAGTACTGATTATATTATTAATCATGTAATCTACAAATTATGTTTAGGCTTAATTAAGTTATTATTAAGACCATAAAGTAAAATTTGACTTATCTGAACAATAACAAAGCATGCATAGAATATGGGAGATTCTTAAATATATTATAAGTAAACAGAGAGACAAGGAAGAATTGAAAAAGACTTGATATGCATATAAATAGGTGAGTTTAATTTAAAAGTGTTTTTATATTACACCATAGCATTTTCTTCATAAGGGTCAGGCAAAAATTAAAGGTTTTTAAACATGCTGTCAGTAAATGGAAACTGTGCTGCAAAAAGTCTTGAAATTATTTTTGCATATCCATATAATAACATATCCATCTATTCAGCCTTCAACAGTTTAGCTGGCTGTTTGCATTATAGGTTTTTCTGCCTATAACAACACAATACAGGCCAGCCAATCAGAACAGAGGTCATTTACAAATATCAGCCTTAATGACGCAGTAACAGAATGAACCTGTTTGATTTTAAGGGGGTTTTGTAACATAAATACACGTGTTATGAGTAGACCCCAAGAAAATCTAAAAGTACATGCAATAGAAAAATGTGGAATATGTATTCTTTAAGTAATCATAACTTAAGCTGCAGCATGAACGCATCTATAGCTACTATATTATTACTACTACTACTACTGCTACTACTACATAATATATTATACTATACTACTATACTATAATATATAGTATATACTACAGTAGTATAGTACAGCTACTATACCACTACTATTACTAATAATATGTAGTATATTAAACTATACTACTATACTATAATATAATATAAAGTAGCTACTATACTATACTACTTTACTATTGTTTTGTTTAGCTTGTTTGATTGTCAGTCAGTTTTTAAAAACATCACATGTTGCTGCATGAACATCCTAATGAAAACTGCACTTTCTGAAATTTCGAACCATGTAAACTTCAATATCACCATCATGTCTTGATATGTGTTGAAGGATTGCAGTGTTTGCAGGCTGTGAAGTTTAATGCCTGGGCTACATTGCCCTCTGCTGGCTATAATACAGTAGAGTTTATGGTTGTAGAACCACTTGAAGATCCGCTATTGTAATGATGCAATGTTTTAGAATAATGGGGTACAGAACAATAACAATATGTATGAATTAATATGCTTAAAATCATCCAGTTTGTCATGTGCTCTTCTCATACAGAACTGCCTGATAAGGGTGACCCCCAGAGGAAGAGAGGCTTTGGTCACAGACTTTGGATTGGCCAGGGAGGTGGTAGAGGTTCCCGTAAAGGACAGGAAGCTTTCCCTGGTGGGCTCTGCCTTCTGGATGGCCCCGGAGATGCTGCGTGGGGAACCTTACGACCGGAAGGTGACATCAATAAAGAATCAGTGAAATACAACCAATAGTTAAACCATAACTTTACAATAACTGAGACTGCATTGTTCATTTGATGCTGAATATCATTGGCAACCAGCCTTATGATTAATTTAGCCTGTTCCTAGCATGGTCCTCTAGGTGTCGTTTATGGCTGGCTGATTTGGCTCTCTGTGGTATCATTAGGTGGATGTGTTTTCCTTCGGGATCGTGTTGTGTGAAATCCTGGCCAGAATCCCAGCTGACCCAGAAATCCTTCCAAGAACTCAGGTGCCCAGAATAATATATGCAATGAATGCACCCCAGCAAAAGCAATTTGAAAAATCACTTACACACACACACATACACACATATATATTACAGAATAAAGTTCATGTGCTTTCATACTGCTTTGTTTAATGTGTGTGTGTGTGTGTGTATTTCAGGACTACGGTTTGGATGTGTCAGCATTCAGGAAGATGGTGACTGGCTGTCCACAGTGTGTGCTGGACCTGGCAGCCAGTTGTTGTTTGGTATGTAATAGACCAGGGATGGTTGGTGGTCTGTAACCTACAGACAAAACACAGTTAGAAAAAGCACCAGAGTACACATCGACTGCATGCTCTCAAAATGAACATGTTTGTGTCAAAGCGTTCTATAGATCTACTGGCACAACTGGAGAATGTTGCAACACATTAGGTGCAGTATGCAGAGATTATTTGATGTACATTCCTAAAGTAAAGTAAAATTTTCCTTAAACTGTAATCAGATTACTTTTTTAAGGCTGGAATAAAAACTCTCCCCACTAATTACTTTACCCCTTTGTTTTACCATATGTACCATTTTGGTACAAAAGTCGCTTTAGATCTTTTTCTGGACAGAATTCCAGTCTGGTCTGTGTAGCTGAGGTTGGGATTCTCTGTTGCTTGGCATGTTTTCCTAGCCCGGAGCTTTATACAGTTGTGCTTACATGCCTGAACAGATTGCTTGCAGAGTTTATGGGGCTCGTGCTGGGCTGTTCACATTCTCAATCAAAGCTCAGTCAGCTGTAAAATATGAGCGCACAGAATACTTGCATGGATAATGTTGTATGTAGACGCATTTCTGTTGGAGAGACATGGGGGTAATTTGAAATATGTACCAAAAGTCTTAGTAAGTGAAATGTAAGATTTAAAATGGGAAGATTTCAAATGGGAATGTATTGCACGACTTCAATGGTTCCAGCGCTGGTCCTACCCTGCACATTTCAGTGTTTACACACCCACTTCAACACAAGAGCAGCTGGCTAATTAACTAATCATTTAGATCAGTGTGTTGGAAGCAGGGGAAACACTAAAATGTGCGGGATGGGAGTGGTGGGGCTGGCGGGGTGGCACTCCAGGACCAGTTTGTGAACCACTGCACTTCTGGGAGTATTTAATTTTTGCGTTTACATTGTTGTGTCTAATGGTATCTAAAGGATCTGTCTTTTGCCCTTGCAGTTGGAAGCCTTTCGGAGGCCGTCGTTCTCAGAGCTGCTGGATGAGTTGTCGGAGATTGCCGAGACTCTGGAGCCCCCTCCACTTACTGAGCTGACCACCGGCTGAGCCCCTCCACATCCTCTCCACTGTCCCAACAGTCCCTCAGAGAACAAATCAAAACAGTTCTATACATAGACCTGAGCACTGCATTAAAAACTGCACAGACTGCTCTTTTATTTCAGGATGTCTTACAGAAAGGAGCTGGACGATGGAGAAAGAGCTTTGACTTTAATGAATGATCCATAACTCCATCAGGCATGATGCTCCCAGTTCCATTAGACTTCATCAGACAAAAGGACAGTCCTATTTGCAGCGGGAATTTCCATCTTTTTTATTTACATCAGTGAGAACGTGATACAGCACCGTATAAAATTGAAGATCATTTTTTGCTTTTTCTGATTGCAAATATTAATGCAGATATAGAAAGTGGTGCTACCGTTAAACTGGCTTCATGATGAGCATGTTTCATGAACAGTATTTTCTGTGTCACTGTTTTTAAGCCTTAACAGTCAGGTTTTATGACTCTGCAGCACCTCTTGGGTTGCTCATTTATACTCCATTTGTTTCTGATGAAGGATTGCAGACTGTACCAAGAAGACGACAATGACAATGATCTGAAAAAAAGATGTAAATAGCTCAGATATACAAATGGTTCAAAGCTTACCGGAATCTTTCAGAATTTTGTATATTTTTGTATATACAATGGAGTCATGTACATAAGTATTTTGGTACTAAATCCTCCATATAGCTTTTGTATCTTGCCCTTCAGATGTTCTTTTATGACGGCTTAGTTGCAGAGTTGGGCTATGACAGTTTTCTTGTCTGTGAAGGGAAGTTATACGAATGCACCAGGATGGAAGTGGTCTCTCTTTTCCGTTGTGGCACAGCACAGCCTGCTTAAAAAAAAATTAACTGCTTTCCAAGAGAGAAGGCTTTTGCACAAACATGCGTTCACACCAGCAATTTGGGTTTTCTAACATGCATAGCAAAGCACACCTGCATTATTATCTCAAAGCCCTGAGTTTAAATGGACTGTAAATACATACCTTTATCTTTATCATGGTCAGACTGCTCATTTATCACATTTCTTTGACCAACAAAGCGCTTCAGATATAAACGCTGGCCAGAAAATCAGGTCTTTGCTTGTTGTTTGCACAGTAGGGACAATTTCAGGATCCGTTCCAAACCACCTCGTCATTGATTTCAAAGAAGTTGTTCATGAATTTGAGACACCAGTGCATGCCAGTGCACAAATATTCTGCTTTTTTGTCCATTTAAATGCACTGGACTTTTGACAGAACATGCTTGGAGGTAATCCAGTGCCTGCCAATAGATGATGTTCTCACCTTCTTTTGTAGAGAAGGTGAGAAACTTCAGAGACGCAGAATCCAACTCGATAGCTACAGCTCAAAGCGAGCCGCTACTATTTATGAAAGACAAGAGCAAAGGCCTGCTGGTTTGCTCGCAAACACCCTTGTTTAATTGAGGTTCCTGAGAGGTTTGTTCCCCTGTTTTTTCTGGTTTGTTTATTCATGCACAATACATCTGTGTTTATTTAAATAAATAAAGGCTTTTCTGTATTAAAGAAATATATGTTTTACAAAGATTGGTGGAAAAATGTAGAGAAAGAAAACAAAAAATGGCATCAGCATCAACTAGAAATTCCAGATCAACCCTATTCCCTTGTGTGCTGAATGTTTACTCAAGTTACTGCAGATATCATGGTCCACTGGCATCATGCATTAGTAGGGCATCATTAAAACCTAATATGATCAGCCAGCTGTGGCCAGGAGTCCAAGACAGCACAATTTGGTTTTTTTTCCCTCTCTGTGATCCTTGTGGATGCAGCTTAACTCATACTCGTCCAAAGATGCTGTGTGTTACTGGTGCTAGTAGCAAGCGGCCACTCTGGGACTGAAGAACGACGAATTATTTTATAAACATTCAGTGTCATCGTCTATTCTTTCTGTATTTTTCTTAGAAAAGTGACTGTAGCTGATGCTGTAAACAAAAACAGTTCAGCTTTGATGAACCACAAGAATGGAAAGCACTGGATGGGACTGAATTCTGGTACAACAAAATGGTTTCGTGGACTTACACAAATGCCCAGTTATTACTTTCATTCAGTTATTAATATCAGGTCTTAATGTTATTCTATGATGAGGATGCCTTCACTTGAACTTGAATGTAAAACCTTTAAGTGGGTGTCAACTTTCTTCTCAGAAAATAATAAACTAATAAACTAGTGTGTGTCGTGGTACGTGTAAGTCATTGTGGAGTTGAGCTCGGTACCTCTGTTACCAAGGACACAAAACTACAGTGATCTGAGGACAGTATCTCCATACTGGTCAACCTAGCTCTAACATAAAATAGGGAGGTGAGTGATGAAGAGCCTGAGCCTCAATATTTATTACTGAGTTCAATAATTATCTCAAAACAAAAAGTGCAGCGCTGTTTTGTGTGCTCCTGTCTCTCTGATCAGCATCTTAATGAGAAACCCTGCGATGCTCTGCTATTTAAACACACCTACATTAATATGGTTCTCACAGTTCTCACTTCTGGATGCATGACAATTTGTGCATCATGGCCATTTAGCTGCTGCTTAATTTTTCTTATTGTGACAAGAACTGACAAAAAAGAAGTAATAGATTTATCTGACTACATTATTACCAAATGGAGCCGATTATGATCCTAACAGAGTAAAGGGTGTGTTTACATGGCAGTAGCTCCAGATGTAATCACTGAAATATGGATCAGTATAACCTTGGCGGGGCATCATCATGATTGGCCTCCATTATTTCTGACAATTTATTTATTTGTTGGATCATGTTAATGCCTTGATTCATCCAAATACAAAAGATTATCTCTGATTGGTCAGGATGCTCAGAGCTCATTCAGTACCTGGTTAACAGTGGACAAGAGCAATATGAGGCACATTTGTGTTTTATACAATTCACCAACGTTAGCTTAGTTTAAGCTGATGCCACAGTAAAGATTAGGGGAATACTCTGCAGCTATAGTTTAAAGTAAAAATATAGTGTATCTTGTGTTGATAAAAGATTATATAGACTTTAATACAGTTTTGTTATCCCCCAGTGGGTAGGACTGCCCTCCCTCTCCCCCTCCCCCTCCCCCGTTATATAGTTATTTAGACTGCGGTCAGCCAACATGGGCATCTGCCATCTGACATAATTGCAATGGTAATTAGTTCTCTCCAAGCATGCTGAGGCGACGATGCAACTTCATACAGCAGTTTGAAAAGATGCAGTGGTGCTTCACATGTTCACCCACTAAGCCTGGAGGCATTGCGATAGAGAGACGACTAGCTAGAGGGTGGAACTCAAAATAAAGCGTAAGAGTTTATTGTTGATAAATGTAAGGATCAATGTATGTAAATCACTCAATATTTAAAACGTAACCTGAAATCTACAGTTATTGCTGCTCAGTTATAGAATCCAAAATTCTGTGGTTTATTTTTTCCTTTCCTTCCAGTTGTGCCACGTTCTGACTAATCCAGTCAACAGTGACTGTGTTCTGAAGTTCTGGAGATCTCTGTAATTACCTGAATGCTTATGAGCCCACCTGAGCCGTCCATGACTGATCCTGTTTATGTCAAAACACAGCTGGAGGGAAAATTCAAACTACGAAGCTGTGAACGTCTCAGACTGGATCTGGCACATATTCTGATGTGTGCAATAAATAAACATCTTCCAAACCTGCCATCTCCTTTTGGACCAGAGAAATTGATTCACAACAGTTCCATAATTTCATGGGCGGACCAGCCAAAAGGCCTCCAAACTGAGAAATGTATTCACAAAGATTCCATAATTTCATGGGCGGACCAACTAAAAAGCCTCCAAACTGAGACCTGTATTTACAACAATTCCATAATGTAAAGGGCGGACCAACTAAAAGGCCTCCAAACTGCGTACTGGTCCCAAAGACAAAATCATAAAACAGCTGTTTGTGAGTTTGCAGATTCTTAAAAGCTGTCACTGTGTTACACAGCACATCTGAAAAAGGGCCTCTGTCTGATCCTGAAGTGTGATGGGGCTTTTTAAACATGCCTTTTATCATTAGATACACTCACGGAGCTTTGTTGGCTTTCATGTCTGGTTACCTGGTAACTTCCTCTATGTTGTGAACTCTTGCCCATGCTAATTGCATTGTACACCAGGCTAGTTTTTCTTTGAAGCTTGTTTCATTTACAGCAAAGGAGTGGAATAATCATGTAGCCTACCGTGGACTTAATCTCTTTACTGATGCGCCAGCCTATTGAGTTACATAAGAACCCAGTGGACACTTGATGCATTTATGAAACAGGCTGTTTTTTTCTCCCTTATCCTCTTAATGAACCTCATTAAGTTTGTAAAAGAAGATCTGACATTACTCAGGAGGCGTTCTCTTCATAAAACATTACAGTAATTAATATCAGAGCAAAACCTTGTATCTCCAAAATAGTGGCTTTAGAGGAGAAGGAAATAATGTTCTGAACTTTCAAAGTAAGTTAGAGTTGTGCCTGCCACCCATTCATTCTGTAGAGCACATATGAGTTTAGGCCTGGCTCACAATCTCCGTTCCAGTTCATCCCAAAGGTGCTGGATGGGGTTGAGGTCAGGACTCTGTGTGGGACAGCCAAGTTCTTCCACACTGAACTCCTCCAGTCATGTCTTTATGGAGCTGCTTTGTGCACTGGGACACAGTCAAGAAGGAATAGAAAAGGATCTTCCACAAACAAAAGTTGGAAGCATGGCCTTGTTCAAAAGCATCACTGGAAGTAAGGGGCCTAACCTAAACCCTGAAAAACAGGGGTGTACCAATACTTCCCCCCTTCTAGTGTATCATTAGATTATAAGCTGCATTTCCTGGCTGTATTTGGAGATTTTCTCTGATTGGAACAGCCTTCGATAGCTGTCTAGAAATTCTGCCCATCTGGCTTTTTGGTAACATAGCTATAGTTTTCTTTATACAGCGATGACATAATTCTCCAATTTGTGATTTAATTTGTGATCTAATTTGTGGTTTGTTTTACGGCTTTGAGCCGTTTATGAACTGTATGGGTTTTAAAAGTTTAACACTGTTTACACAGCACATCAAAGACGTTTTGTTCTTCCATAATTTTGGGTTCTTTAAAGGGAGCACAAAACTGCCACCTCACACCCGCCCACCTGATATCCTGCTGAAAGAACACTGAATGGTTGAGATCATAAAAGAATTAGCAGGTTGATTAAGTGCTTACAAAGCCGCTTCTGCGCTCGGATGGCTTTCAAATGCTCAGTGGATGGGAATGAATAATTAAGCAGTCATCATTTCTTCATCAGCTTTGTGCGTGGTGGTCTTTGTTCAGGAGTGGCAGTAGACTGTGGCCTGTTACATCAAGGACCTGAGTCCGAGAGCCTGTTCTTTCCCCTGCTGTTTTAATTAGCAGGGGCTTTGTGATCCTGCTCAAACTGATGAACTAGTCAAGCTAGAGGAGGGTGAAATGTACTGTGGATGTTCAATGCAGTGTAAGCACTAAGACTGCTCTAAAATGGCGGAAAGAATAATAACAGAAGGAAAAAATCAACCTGCTCCAGGATTTTAAATCACTTACAGCTTAATAAAATTGCCCCTTCATGTTAAACTGATTTCAGGGGTAGGAATTTCAATAACCTAGAGTACTGCTTCTTAATCCTACTACTTATTTCCAACAGCACTGCACAGTTTCAACTATTCATGGGCTCAGCACACCTGATCCAGCTCTTTAGGGGTTCCAGAACCAGTTGATGAGATGGATCAGGTGGGATAAATCATGAGATACTTGAAACCATGAAGTACTGTGGAATTAAGAGTGTAGTTCCTTTGTTACCCACTAGATGGCAGCATCATTAAAGATTGGAGCTGGAAACCCATCCAACTAACTGACCTTTTAAAAACCCCTTTATGCCCACGAGAGCATCTCCGGCTTCCATTACATTTAATCTATTCCATTAAACTGTGCTTAATGCAAACAAATCTACTTTCAGCATATTCTACGCTCGCCAACTAATATATGCTTTTGGTGTTAAGCAGTTTTCAATTTATTCAAGCAATGTTGGAATAATTCCGGAGGAAGCCATGACTCAGTCATAAGATGAGCGATCTTGTTATGGTCTGAGACCGCCTCGAAAAAACCTCCAGCATCGGACAGCCAAGAATCGCTGCCAGCGAGTCGCTTTCCTCTGTTTTAAATAAATGACGATCACGCCCTTGTGGAGTTATCACTGTTTAAAAGCAGCTCACTGCACTGAATCACAACTAGCCATGCTGGCTGATGGCAGCCACTGAAAAATGAGCTGCAGGAAGAAGTTTGACCGCAGTCTTATTTTGCAAGAAAACTGGCGTCTATGCTCCGCCCACATCCGCCCGCATTCTTTTATAGTAACTGTTGCAAGCTAGGTCAATATATCATGAAACTCAAAATGGCTAGATTTAGAATGTTGGACAATATTTAAATAGGTCTGTTTTTAAGAAAATATATTCATGTATTGTCCATACAAATCTACTGTGCTAAGAAAGACTAATAGTAACTAGTATGAGTATGTAGTAGGCTATGTATTTTCAAGTTGTTGAGCTGTGTATACTCAAATTGAGTGTCAAAGTTGAGTGTACTCAAATATCCATAATATTGTATACTTTTTTAAAATCGTTTTAGTTAATTTGTCAAAAAAAGTCTCCTCTGGGGTGTAGTTTGGTATGATATACGTTAGCGTAGCAGCACAAACTTATACTATTAAGATCAGTACATACTTTATAGCATTAGGGTACAGTGTGTAAAGTAATGTCCTTACCCAGAGCAACTTGCAATCATAAGTTACAAGGACAGTCCCCCTGGAGACACTGAGGCTTAAGTGCCTTCCCCAAGAACACAATGGTAGAAAGCAGGGGGGTTTGGGGTCATTGGGTTTACAGATAAGTGTTTGACCCACTAGGCTACTGTTTCAAAAACAGCTTATTGTCCTATAAATAGAGCCATCTTGTTTCAAACACTGCTGTTTCTCCATGGACTACAGTGCAGCATTAGCAATCATTGCTATTCTTACATGGAGACCGTGTTGTCAGCTATGGGAGCTAAAATGGCAACATAAAACCTCAAGTTTGAGGAAACATTTCACAGCAAAAGAAAATAAGAACACATTAGCCCTCTCACTGGGCATTGCTGTTCCTTTGCATAAAGTTGTTTTCTCCACTTTTGTCACCAGACAACTTGCCATACCACATCACTCAGTGTAGCCCGCAACTATTGGAAATGAATCTTTTTAATCTTTTTAGAAATTAGGTTAACATCCCACTGTTGCAGTGTGAGCTCAGGGGAATATTACATTAACTTTTAAACCCAGCATTCTAATCTACTAGCAATTTTCACATTTACATTTCACTGATCTGCCAACAAAGCGTTCTTTCATAGTAAATGCATGAGGTTGGAAAGCTTTACAGATTGTTGGAAAAAATGTAACATAATGAAATTTAATAACACATTTAACAATGAAAAGCTGTAGCATAGTCAGTTTTTTGTCAAAATACTCAAATGTAGAGTGTGCTAATTCCATATAATTATTTTGTAAAGGGTATATTGTAAGGGTATATTGTAAGGTTAGATGAGAAACATGTCTGAACTTTTGTTCTCCTCACTTCTCGTATTTAAATCCACAGTGCCATGGCTGCGTTCTTATTGTGCTCATAGATACTCATTAGTGTCCAGATATTCACCACCACACTCTACATCAATTCCATGATAAGACTGTACTGCAAAGCACATCAATGGCTGAGTGATACTGTTATGTGCTTTATTCAGATCCAATAAAGGCTCAGTGAGGCAGGGTCTCTCGGTGCTCACTGAGGCCTGGAGCTGCAGTAAATGTTTGCATAGTGAACAGCATGCTGAATCGCCATGGGGGATTAGTGGTTTGGGTAGTTGTTAGTTGAGGTTATGTCATCATTTACGGAACAAAGGAACATTACACAGAGACTGCTACAGCCTGAGTTAGGCTCTGACTCTCTGAGCTAGTTAAAGGATGCAGATGAGATACTGTTTATTCTCTTTACAAGCTGAGAAATAGATGGGTTTGCTTAAAGGACTCACTTCTTACTTTTGAAGTGTATTTTTTCTTTTCCTCCGAGGTCCACTTCTGTTCATGTGGTCTTATGCACCCAAAACAGATGTTTTCTAACCTCACACTCATCCCCCGGAGCTGACCAGGCTGTTTTTGTTTCTGTACCTTTAAGACTGATGCATATAAAACGCTCTGCTCTGATTGACTGCCCTGTATTCAGGCAGTTTAATTTCCATAATTGGGCCATATGGGCTCGGGTAACAATGTGCTAAATTCTTACTTCACTTATTTCAAACAAATGAGAAAATAATTTTTCCATGATGTGCCCCCTAAATAGAACAAAGGACATCACAATGAAGCCCACCTTGTAGGGGCTGCTGGCTAATAATTATGGCATACTATGGGTATCAAAGGTGTAAATAAAATAACCGTAGCCCTGTATTTTTAAGTAAGAACTTAATGGGAATTCCACAGAGTTTATCATTTTTGCATAATGAAGTGGTTAAAACATGAACAAGGTTATTTTAAAGTGGTTCAATGTGAAATTCTAGTGGTGATAGAAACCAGATACCAGTAAAATAGGACCATATTCTGTCTGACTGACCAGAATATTATTGTTATTATTAATATTACATTTAAAATATATTTGTAGGTTTACTGGTGGTCTGGATAATAAACTGGATAATAAATATAGCGGCTAAATTTGCATTGTAGACATTGTGACCCACAAAACCAGAATTGATTATTTTCTCTAGAATGGTGCATTTCATATTAAACCACTCTGAATGATTTTGTTCATCTAAAAAAAGGAATTATGCATTAACTGAAGTATGCATTCTCCTTTAAAATGAACCCAAAATCCTTTTTCTTGTTAGTTCAGTCACATTACGCATTGTATCATACTGTTTGAAATACAAAATTTTCCAGTAATGTTTTATAGAAGTGTAATGATTTCTGATTACATCACTGTGTACCAGCAGGCAGGGCAAGACCATTATTATCTAAGTATTTCTTCCATCCCATCATTGAATGAAAACACTCAACTGGCTGAAAACGGAAATGGCCCACAACCTTACAGATATTTATTGCATGTGAATTATCAAAAGGAAAAATAAATAGGATGTATTTATTTTATATATTTAATAAATAGGAGGGGTGGACAAAATAACATGGAAAAATTACATTAAAACTGAACTTGCCCAATTGCAGTTCAGTCCATACATAAAACTGAACTGAGGCCATGTGTGTTTAAATGTGTTTAGCAGGATGTGTGTCAGAACCTGAAGAGATATGACTAGCAGCACTTTGATATGTGAGATTTTAAAGCAATATGAGGCAGCACACGCAGATCTAAGGTGGCCAAATAATGCGTACGGCTCACAGAGACCTCAAAATGACATAATGCATGAAAAGGAACAGTCATAAGAGAGAAAAGAAATGAGGTTATTTGAGAACTAAGTGCACTCTGTGGCTTGGCAAGGAACAGGATCCTAGGGGGGCACTGCGTGTACGTGCTGAATGTGTTTATCAAGGTTTTTTCACATACAGACAGACTGACAAGGTTAACGTGACATAAGCCATAAGCAGAAACTGAGGAACAGGCAGGCGAGGTCAAAGTCAGAAACTAGCAGGAGAGAAAACAAAGAAAGTAGGGAAGCCCATTAGAACACATGAATACATCTTAAGAAATGCAGATAAGACACACACACAGGAACCTACACCTACACACACAGGCAAGAACAATATCTATACACACACACACACACACAAGCCTTCAAGGAGACAGGGTTGGGGGGAGAGGGAGACAGAGACTCTTGGCCTGTCAGAGTTCACATTTGTCGTGTTGCTTACTTGTCTACACATTCATACACTTTTATACAGTAATGAGACAGGGCTTGATTTCCTAAGCACTCCTAGACAATGCTTAGAAAGCTAGGTTTAAAGGAGATTTAAAAACATGTTTTCATTTAACCTTTGTATACCAGACTATGTAAAGTGTTGGTATTATAGAAATGACTACACTGTATGACTACATTGAATAATTTAAGTGATGTTTGTACACAGACTGATCACAGGTCAGGAAATAAATAAAAACTGAAGAGCCGTCTTGGAGCTGAAAGAGTTGACCCTTCTTGGTGAGCCAGGGCAAATGATCCGAATCACGGCCTCCAAAGCAAAAACAGAGTGCGGACACTTCCATGTTGTAAGTAATGGCGGCAGTACTTCTGGCCTAGTTCCGGGTTATGGGGAGCCTCTAGTGTTCCAAACAGCAGTTACACGCTTATGTCCAATTTTAGCTGTTCTTTATGTATTCGAACTAGGTTTGTGATCAGGATGTGTGCATGACTTGTGAATGAGTGAGCTCTCTGCTCTAGATGTAATATTGATAGAATATATGTGATTTAATTGTGATTTCAATAGGCTGTTGTCTAGATAATTATTCTATGAGGACTGACTTCACCGATACAATATGTGATATTAACAATGTTAGTAATCATAGATGGACAACAATTGCATAACTAAAGAACAATTAAGAATTTATTTAAGAAATATTAAGCTAATCATTTTAATATTACAAAATATGCAATAAAGAACATGTTGTGATGAGATGATTTGTTTCTTTAGGTGATGGCATGAGGGAAGGCTGCTGTCCAGGACCATGGCCTCTTTTTCAAGCAGTGCCACCGCATTTAGGGACTCCATGAGGGAATCACTGGTCCTTGCCCGGAACAGGTGCTCTACTTTTATAGACAAGATCTATAAAGAGGCCTCATCTGATGGTCGACAACGGGCACGCCTCCTGAACTCTTTAAGGTGCAGCAAAGTAGCTATTGTTATTAGCACTGTCATCACCATTTCCTACAGCAGCACACTGGCATTTCTTACAATGTGAGCAGCGAAGAACATTCCTAACAATATATCCTGCCAGGTGGTACAACACACAGGAATCTGTTTTTGATCATTCTGGTGTTTCCATAAGATCTATCAGCTGCCCCACCGTCAGACCAGGGCTGCAGATGCTCTCCTTGTTGTCCAAGAAATCTACCAAGTGGCTAGAGCAATCTTCCTGGTAGCTTCCAGTTTTTACTGGCTAGAGGAACTGCCCAACTGTTTGCCAGGCCGCATGGCATTACCAAATAATGGTAATGGCTGCAAGGCCAGCTCCATCACCAAGAAGGCCCAACAGCGTCATTACTTCCTGCGGAGACTGAGGAGAGCGCACCTTCCATCCCCAATCCTTACCATGTTCTACAGAGGGACCATTGAGAGTATTCTCTGCAGCTGCATCACAGTCTGGTACGGGAACTGCAATGTTTCGGACCGCAAGACCCTACAGAGGATTGTGAGAACAGCGGAGAAGATCATTGGAGTCTCTCTCCCCTCTGTCACAGACATTTATGCGTCCGCAAAGCCACCAGCATTGAGGACGACCCCACTCACCCCTCACACACTCTCTATTCCCTCCTCCCATCTGGGAAAAGGTTCCGTAGCATACGGGCCTCCACTTCCAGAATGGGAAACAGGTTCTTCCCTCAGGCCATCAGACTCCTCAACCAGAACTGAACGCAAAAAATAAAAACCCTAATTTCCACACACACACCACCTACACCAACCTCTCCTCCCTCACCCTAAACCCTGGGTCAACTCGGACTTTAATAACCAGTTAAAATACTTTTTTCTGTTTTACACTACACATTCTGTAAAAAACATGACATTCTCCATCATTGTTTTTATTCTGCTACATACTGCACAATTATATTTCTTACTTTTCTTAAATTGCACACAGTTATTGATGTCCTGCATTTTTTGCAGATGTGAACTCTGTTCTGCATCCTTGCACACCTCTGCGGCTTGAATACAGTACTAGACAAAGTACTGTATTTATCCTAAATGTAGCCATTTTCATTTGCACTGAATGTTATCATGTCTCGTCTAGTTGTATTGTCACTATTGTGTTCTGTCCTGTCTGCACTTGTGTTCTGTTCTGTCTGCACTTGTGTTCTGTTCTGCTCTTGTGTTGCACCATGGTCCTGGAGGAACATTGTTTCGTTTTTATGATGTACTGAGTATATAGTAAAAATGACAATAAAAACCTACTTGACTTAAACGCAGTCTTCCATTCATCGCCCGCTTGAATACGCATGAGATTGTACACGCTCCGCAGGTCAAGCTTGGAATAAATGCTTGCCCTGCGGAGCTGCTTGATCACCAGAGGGATGAGAGGAAGAGGATGAGCGTATGTTATGGTCACAGTGTTAAGCCCACAGTAATCAATACATGATATATTGTTAGGAATGGGCTTGACCTTAGAATGGAGGAGGGGGCAAGCAGCCACTAGATGCCCTTTCCCACCACAGTAAAGGCATAATCCCTCCTTCCTCCTTCTACTTTTTTCCTGCACTGAGAGCTGGTTTCCCAACTCCATTGGCTCAGGTGCGCTAGGGGGCTGCCCCGACGGTGCTTCGAACTGAGGACTTGACTTCATAAAGTTCAGCCTTAGGGTTGATACTTCTTCTATGCTGGTCTAACCGGATACTGAGGTGGATAAGTTGATCCAAACTGAGCCCCTCGTCCTGACAGGCTAATTCTAACTGCAGAGCACTACTAAGCCCTTTTCGGAAAACCGCTCTAAGGGCTGAATCATTCATCCACTCTCAGCTGCGAGGATGCGGAATTCAACCGCGTAATCAGTGGCTGATCTTGTTCCTTATCTCAGCTGGAGCAGGCGAGAGCTGCTGGTCTTCCCGTGGTCTGCATAATCAAAAGCTGCCTTGAACTTGGACAGAAACTTATATGGTATCTGTGCGCCCCTCCTGTCCACACCGCAGTGGCCCAGTCCTGGGCCCTTCCTGTCATGCGCTGCATCATGATGGACACTTTTTGTTGTGGAGTGATCTCAGGATACTCCGCAAAATAAAAGTCGCAGGCAAGCAGAAAGTTTCTACATGTTGCAGGATCCCCTCCATAACACTCCGGCAACGACGGTTTTGTGGGTTTAATGAGTGTAAGAGGTGGTGCCCGGACCAACTGCTCTACAGCTGTTGTGAAGTGCACCAGCTGGCCATGGTGACTTGAGCATCGATGTTCATGGCATGGATATGTAACTGACTTTCTGCACCTCCTAAGCAGTGTTGGGCAAGTTACTTTAAAAATGTAATTGAATTACTGATTACTCCCTTTAAAAGTAATCAAATTACTAATGTGATTACTTTATTTCAAAAGTAATTAGTTACATTA
>JBBPCY010000039.1:4671101-4704965 GCA_037974405.1 Brachyalestes nurse | reverse complement strand
GGAGGAACCGAGGAGGAATCTGGAACCCAACCTGTGTTCTCCTCACCAGCTCACACAATATCAACTACTTTTACACAAACAAATCTTGATAGTTTTTAGTGCTTTCTTGTTTGTTTGTATTTATTCTAATGTTAACTTTGCTGGCAGAAAGACATTTTATCACACACTGAGAAAAATGGCTTTAAAATTTTGCCCAGTACTGTATATAGCAGGTGGTGTTAATAATAACAACACAGGAATACAACAGTAATTACAGTAATGGCCCTTTTTTGGAATGTGTGTCAACCTTGTACAGTGTGTGTGTGTGTGTGTGTGTGTGTGTTTCAGCAATCAGGGCAGAGTCACATTAGGAGAGTTCTGTTAAGTTTGCAATGTAAAGATTTCAATAGTTACTACAACAAGACAAACTTTTCTAACATCACTGAACATCTGTGGCTGCTTTTAAGGATAAACATAAATGCGTCAAAGTATCAAAGGTTGAATTTCTGTGTTTCTCTGAGGGAGGTGTATCCATTAACTCAGATTAGAAGATGGTGGATGTCAAAGGTGAAACCTTTCATCCCTGCTATGAATCATTGTAGGGTGTTTTAACATATTGTAAATTACATTATAACCATAATCCCAACATTGATTTTTGCCCATACTACTCTGATCTAGTGCATATAAACTGATAATAGCATTTACATGACAGCACATGCATGCTGTACTTGAAGGAGAATGCCACCAAAATTTTAAAACATTCTGCATAATTCAACTGTTCAGATGTGATCAATTACAGAGTCAGTTCACAGGCATCTGAGAAATGTAGTGCCTCCAAAAGCTCCATCAACACGTTTTTTCACTGTATGATTATGAATATGTTTATAACATTTTTGCAATTCGTTTTTTTTGGCCTGAAACTCTTTTTTTCCATTCATTCGTGGGAAATGGGTACATAAAGGCCAATACAAGACAAAACACTACTCAAAGGAAACTTTTGTTAGGTTTACCACTATTTTACCGTTGTCTACATTACATATAAAAACCCAGAAGATGTGTGGGCTCACTGGTGGTTTTGTATAGTATACAAAACAGCTCTGTTTGCACCGTAAACACTGTGACCTCTGGTTTCTATTATCATCCCTGTGAAGAAATCTGAGTCAGTAAGTTTCTCTGCAATAAAATTTCTCGCATCAAACCACGCTGAATGACTTTGTTTACATTTCAGCAGTTAAATTATGCAGAAATCCTGTTAAAAATGACTGAAATTTCCAGGTTACAAGGATCTTAACTCAACGCCTCTCAACTTCGGTCCCTCATGCTGCAATGAAACTGACAATCATCAGTTGTTTACAAGCACCTTTTGAACTTCTCAACTCACTAAAGGTGCCGTGCAACTTTAACCTGTTCTTGATGCCACACTGACTCAAACACTGTACAAAACCCACAGACCTTTCTTAAACTCCTCCAGCATGGAATCCAGCTTGGTGTCGTGGAAAACAAAGTGGACCGGGTGGTTGTAGAACTTGGTGATGGTCTTCAGGGTAGTGCAGTCGTCTGGGTCCACGAAAGCCAGGTCCTTGACGAAGAGGATGTCCACGATGTTGGTGCGCTCGTCCTCGAACACCGGGATGCGTGTGTACCCACTCTCCATTATCTCTGACATGGTGTTGAAGTCCAGGACAGCGTCACTGTGGATCATGAAGCAGTTACTCAGAGGTGTCATGACATCCTCCACCGTCTTAGTCCTGAGCTCCAGGGCGCCCTGGATCATGTTCAGCTCCTCTTTCACCAGGTCATTGTAGGGCTCCGTCACCTTCAGCATCTCCACCAGCTTCTCCCGGTTGTAGACCGTGCCCATCTCCTGGCCCAGGATGCAGTCCAAGAGCTTGCTGACTGGGTAGGACACTGGGAAGGTGACCAGCATGAAGATCTTGGTGAGTACGATGGTGTTGGCACCCACTGCCAAGCCATGGCGAGAGCACAAGGCCTGGGGCACGATTTCTCCAAATATGACAATGCCAACGGTGGACACCACCACAGCACCCAATCCTGAGGCTGTGAGGTCATCCAGGAGGATGGTGAGGGTCGTGTTGACAAAGACGTTGCCTAGAAGAAGAGAGCAGAGCAGGTAGTTGCCCTCCCTGCGGATGGGCTCGATCTTACGAGCGTACCTCTTCTCCTTTTCCGTGCCACAGCTCTGCACGATGCGCAGCTCCATGGGGTCCAGGGCCATGAGGCCCAGGTTGAGTCCACTGAAGATGCCAGACAGCAAGAAAAGGCATGAGATCAGGATGCCCTGGAGCCACAGGGGCAGGAGGGACTTCTTCTCCTCCACAACGCGCAGCCTACCGTCCTGCTCGAGCAGGAGGTACCACCTGTTCTCCTTCTCGTTCCTCATGCACAAGCCGTAGTCCCTGTGCGTCTCACTTTTACGCAGCGGTTCCACTCTCAGGCGCAGCACCACGAAGGTGCCCTGCGTGCCCACGCGGACACTGCCGTTCACAGACACGTCGTTGGTGAAGTCTGTGCAAGTGCCATTCAGATGATCCACATTGTCACCTCCACCACCACCACCACCACCAGAGTCCACCCCCAGGTCCACGAACTTCACGTGTCTCCGCGTGTCGTTGCTCAGGTGCAGCCCGTAGAGACGCAGGAGCACCTCGCTGCCCTCCGTTACCTGGACCACCCCGTCCTCGGTGGTCTCCGCTGATTTGCTGCTCCTCTCCAGACGCATGCCCAGGAGGCGACCCTCGTGCCCGTCCCACGCCACGCTCGCGCGAACCCACGTGCAGAGAAAAAACATTAAAGTCAGAGCTCTCTTTTCTCCACACCATCCTGTCGCCATGTTTGTTGTGCACACACTCTTTTCCTCTCTCTCTCTCTCTCTCTCTCTCTCTCCCCCTCACACACACACTTGCACACACACTCTCTCACACACAAGCGCACGCTCGCTCTAGCCCCTTAGACGAGGGCTGACGTCACCTACACGTTGCTTATCAGCATACCACCAATGAGAACACTAAGGCCCGCCTACTTGAAAGAAGAGCCACCAATGAGAGACAAGGGCTGTGTCCCTTATTACCATACCACCAATGAAACGTCTTATATTATCATACAGCCAATAGGAGAACTAGCTGTGAAACACTGACAAGCATAACGCCAATAAGAGTAATATCCACAAAAACTTATTAGAATACAGCCAATAAGAGCTCTAGTTGCAATAAAAACGTATTAACGTCGCGCCAACGAGAGTTCTATGCGTTACCCGTATTAGAATACGACCGATAAGAGTTGGTCGTATTACACATGTGATGAAATAAGTTTATTAATTAATCAACACGTACAATCTATCTATCTATCTATCTATCTATCTATCTATCTATCTATCTATCTATCTATCTATCTATCTATCTGTCTGTCTGTCTGTCTGTCTGTCTGTCTGTCTATCTATCTATCTATCTATCCATCCGTCTATCTGTAAATCGCCCCACCCCCCCAAAAAAGTGGTCCCCTTTAGAGGCCCATGCTCCGCAGGCCAAATACAAAGCACTACAGGACTGGAAGTAGAAAACAATGGCCTACAGTTACTTTGGGCAGGTGGGATCATGTCCCAGATTACAGTCTGTACACTGAGGTCTGTACAGTAACACAGTAAACTGTTAGCGTGTTGTGTTGTCCCTGCAGCATTACATCATAATCTGTATTGATCTGAATCAGATGTTAGAGCAGCAACCATGCTGTGGAGGCACTGGCTGCAGTGCTGGATCACAAACACACTATATAGACAAAAGTATTGGGAAACACCTCTTAATTCAGGGTTTGGGCTAGAGCCCCATGCTTCCAACTTTGTGGACCCAGTTTGAGGAAGAACCTTTTCTATTCCAGCATGACTGTGTTCCAGTGCACAAAGCAGCTCCATAAAGACATGGCTGGAGGAGTTCAGTGTGGAAGAACTTGACTGGTCCTGAGCTCAACCCCATCCAGCACCTTTGGGATGAACTGGAACGGAGATTGTGATCCAGGCCTTCTCCAACATCAGTGCCTGACCTCATAAATGCTCCACAGAATAAATGGGCACAAATTCTGATTCACATATCCGTTTCATATCATTTATTGATCAAGTCCTTTATTGCAAACAATGTAGTGGAACGGGAACCGCAGTGTCTGTGCTATATCACTCTATCCTCCTGCTGTTCTTCTACAGCTCCTCCTCTTCACTGCCATCATTGCAGTATCATGGTTCTAATTCGGGTGGAGCGGAGGGACACGCTCCCCTGTCCCTCATAATCTTGATGGATGCATCAGGGAAACACATCTGATAACTGCACTTCTGCAAGGAGCCCTCCATCCTCCTTACACTAATCACATCAGACACCGTGATGCTGAAACCAATTAAAGCTAATAAAGTGACTAGAAATAGAAAATATCTGTGTGCAGGTTTATCTCTCCCTTTCCCTCCCTTTTCTCTCTCTCTCTCTCTCTCTCTCTCTGTATATGTATGTGTGTGTGTGTGTGTGTGTGTGTGTGTGTGTGGTGGGGGGCTGTTTGAATTCCCCGGAGTGGTTGCTGTATATAGCACAAATCTACTCCCATTTTAATCAGCCTCACTCCCAATCTAGGTGTGTATTGCAGCCTTGCCCCGGGCCTCAGGCCATCAGTGACTTGCATTAGTTCCTCTAAACCAACACAGAGTGCTGTGCAAAGTGCTCAAGTTCTGCACTTTAATGAAAGCAGATATCCTTGGTGGAATATTACTCATCTAGAAAGTGTTGTGTGTATGTTTCTATCTGAGTCAAAGTAAGAACGTTCTAGCTTTTAAATGCATTTATGTCTCAAAAGAAGATGCCCAAAGTAAAAACACCCCAAAAATGTTTAATAAAATGGCATTCATCAGAAACAGGTGACATTTTCTATAATAACAAATCCAGTGCTGCTTTTGTTACTCCCATTATTATTTCCCAGTCACAGAACAATATGCCACTCTAGCTCGGGAAAGTTTCTTGGAATATTTTAGACAATTATGTTTTCTTTACATGTCAAATGTACAGTGGAGTGGAAAAAATATAGCAAAAAAGTACTTTAGTGAACATCATAAACTAACTTTAAACATCAATAAAGTAGATTCAAACAAACTCAAGCAGGCCCGTTTCTAGGCATTGGTAACCTAGGAGGTTGCCTAGGGCAACATCAGCCAGGTGGGTGCCAACTGGGCACCGATAGTGAAGTCAAAGTGAAAATATTTCTACAAATAAAAATGCTAAATAAAGCATGGAGGCCTGAAAGAAGGTGTGTCGTTACAGTTAACTCTGCCTTTCATGACTATGAAACCACATCTCACTGTTCTCCTCCCTTCACTACTTCCTGTACCTCCCCCAAGTCTACTGATCAGATCATTAGGCTGTTTCTAGGTTCAACCCAATTAACCTTCTCACCACCCACAGAGCGCAGGAGACGTGGACAGGCAAATGCCAACAGGCTTGCCATTCATTTCCCCAGTTAGTCTGCAGGTGACAGCTGGAGGTCTGGGGAGACGCCCCGCTGGCATTGAGAAGCTTCATTTAGAAAACAGAGCAGTGAACACAGGCTTAACCAACCCCAAAGGTCACCAAGAATCAGAGAACCAATGGCTCAGTCAGGGCTCTTTATTAGAGGCACTGAAAAGGGTGCATAATGTTCTTAATGAGACTAATAAAGCCTTAAATGTGTTGTTAGTACATAATGCACCACATGTTTCCTCATTTGAAGCACCAACCACCTGGAGTAACTGCTTGACCTCACCATACACCATTTTCATAATTAGATTTTTTTTGGAATGATTAATATTACTATATTTATGCTTTGATTACAAGTGATCATTTTTTTTCTGTTTGAAAGGTCCCTTGGTTACTTCTATAGCTTACAACAGGTTTACTTCATACTATTTTCTACTCTAGTATAGTTCTGTATTTAATTCATTATACCAAGTCATATTTCCTTATAGTTATACACTTATACATTTCTACATTTGAAAAGATTACATATCTTACATAGGGAGTTTAATTTCTTGGAGAATAACTGAACTGAACTGAATTGTTTTCCCGCAGCGGCTCATTACAGTATTATTAAAACATCAAATTACTTTAAATACATAAATACAATTTCCAAAAATATCAGCAATTATATAGTAGTCATATATTTTTAACAAATTATAAATCTGCAGTAATTAAAGCTACACCTTGCTTGTAAATTAATTAAGGTGCATTTTTTCTGATTATTTTAACGTTTAAAAAAATTAAGCGCGGTTCAATTACAGCATCAATTACTCATTTTGAAGAAAAATTCATAACATGGGCTGCCAGGCTTTAGGTGGGTCACCAGTGTGAATGACGTTCTACCATATCATTATCTTCACTCTATTTCAAGTATCACCTCAAACAGCTTGAGCAGATCTGATTGCAGTGAACACAGGCGTAACCAGCCCTAAGGTCAACAAGGACCAGAGAGCTCACAGCCAAGTAGGGCTTTGAAACTGATGAGGCTCATATAGAATGAAACTAATAAATTCCTGATATATGTTTACTCCCTAGACACACGGAGACCTCCTAAAGAAGCTAGAGCTTGGTGCGTTTACTGCTTTTACATGCATATTCAAATAATGGATGCTATCATACTCTAGACAGAATTGCTCATATGCGCAAATGGGATACACTGATGACTACCAAGCCGTTTTAGGTGAAGGAATGGATCAGAGCAATAAAAGTCTCTTCCAGCCCCCCAGCAGTGCTCACTGTAATGCTGAAACAAGCGTATTCCAGCAGTGAGCTTCTTCCTCTGCTTTTAAGGTGTTAGAGGCCTCCAAGACTCCTGAGAAGAACAGTTTTGGAGGAAACACAGGGCAGAAGAATCTATAGATCTTAACTTGATCGCCTGCAGAGTTTGTTAATAAAAGGTACCTGATGTGTGAAAGGGCCTTATAGTTTGTGGGCTGAGGTGATAATGAACAGTATGCCACATTATGTGAACACACCACGCAGTGTGAACTGTGAGAAATGTGTCCTTTGCGTTTACCCGATGGCGCCTGGGGAGCAGTGTGCGGGGCAGTACCTTGCTCGAGGGTACCTCAGTGGTGCCACTGGCAGTCCTGGGATTCAAACCCACATCCTTCCGATCGCAGGGGCAACTCCCTAACCACCAGCCCACCAGCCGCCCCATTAGGGTAAAAGTACCCTTAATTAGAATACTCAGTAATGGCTTTTTGTGTGTTGATCCAGTTGATGGATAGTTCTCCCCACAGCCTCTGTCTCTCTCTCTCTCTCTCTCTCTCTCTCCGTTATGCTGACACTAAGCACTTGCATGGTTACGGGTAGCAAACCTGCTGTATTCTGATTAGACGACAAACATTATGACGTTTATGAACTCCTCTGATTCATTATTTTTAATGAAGTCAGAAATCCCAGGGGACGGGCCAACAGATTTAGACTCCAAATGCTGCAATGCCAATTAAATGTGCAAACATCAGGGGTATGTCAAGAGATTCACATAGGTGGCCTTCGGGGAAGAGGCTGGTAAAATACGAAGAGAGATCAAGAGACAAAGGAGGAGAGATTGTACTAGATTGGTATGTGCAGTGCAGAGACTCGTCTTTTGTCTAATGACAGCATATTGCTGTCTGTCCCAGCAGGCTTTAAGTCACGCTTTGTCCTTTTTTACAACTGGGAATTGGATCAACGGCAGCTTTCAACTACTCACACTTTATGAACCTCTGCTCTGTTAGCACAATGTTCCTCAATCCTTGATTTACATTCTGGAATAGTGCCATTGGCAAAGGCGGGTGCATTAGATCAGTTGTCACCAGCAATGGTCCTGAAGATCTACGTTTCTGAGAAGTCCATCTCCAGCCACAATCTGCTCCCGGCTAATTAACTCCTTTAGAAGTCCCTGACTGGCTGTAAACGGACAATAAAGGTTGGAGCTACACATGGCAAGAAGGTCGATCTTTGTCAAGAAGGTCGATCTGATGTCATTCACACTGCTTTTACACAATGATTCTGCAAAGTAAAGAAACAGTAAAGCAAAGAAGCAATATTGTATAACATGTATTAAGAAAAAAAAATATTAAGAAGAGCATGTTCCCACCACCAAAAAAAGTGAGAAGAGAGAACATCAAGCTCAGCCCAGCTTTTTACCTGGTTTTGTTCCAGTCAGTCTATACTGACACGTATCACAATCCATCTTGTTTACTGAATTGTTTCTGGTTATCTCGTCTCTTTAGTTGTTTTGCCATCACGCCTATCAACCAAAAAGCTCGCTTAGGGGCTACAACAGGTGTAGGCCTTCTGTCACACTCTTCTTCAGAATCTGACCAATTATTATATTCTAGAATTTTCTGTGTCCTTAAATCGTAATTGTGCCATTTGAAGTTCTTGGATTCAAACCCACAACCTTCCGATCCCAGGGGCGGCTCCCTGACCACCAGGCCTCCAGTCGCCCAGTTTTAATGAAAGAATATTTGGGCAATATCATTCCTGGTTGATACTCAAGGTTTCAAGGTTTCAGTGTTATTGTGTAATCTCTAAAAAAATTGTTTTTATATTTTTATTTATATTTTCTCTGCAGAGATTTGTGTATTCATTATGTTTTTGAAAACAATCTTATCAGTACTCATGAACCAAACTGAATAGTGATGGAATATGATATTTCATGACATTTCCTGAAGAACAGTAACCAAAAATACCAACAGATTTACTCTGTGTGCCATCACCTGACCAATCAAAAACCTGGGGATGAAAGGTGACCACCCCAAACCTGTGGTAACAGAATGAGAGGTGGGAGGCACTGCAGTGTTGAGTACAGTGTGGAGCCCAGACCAGAAGTATACACACGGGGACCATGCTCAGATTTATTACCTGCGCTGTGAAAGCGGTGCGGGTGCGTGAGTGTGTGCTGAATAAAGAGTGCTGGCAGGTTATTGGAGATAAATAAGGAATGGAGATGCCTGAGATAAAGCACCCTCAGCCCCAGGTAAATGTCATTCATATTTATCAGCTCCCTCATTATCTCTGCCAGGGCTGCAGCTAAGCTCTGGAAACATTCAGCAACAGAGATCTCTGTGTTCAGTATAAATCCATACTGTCATTTCAGTTTAGCTCACTTTATTATCACTTCAGGGGCTAAAATTCTTTGTTAAAATGATCCTTTGGGGGGTTCATTTCCTTCATTTCCTTCTTATTTTTTACCCTGAGGTCCCTGGTGCTTGTGTGGTATCATTGATTTTTAACAAATGTAAACTAAAACTCATTTTAACAAAAAACTGTCCTTTAAGAGTCCATATCCTACATTTTATTTCATTAGGTTTGTGTGGTCTAACACCTGGTTTCTCAAAATATGGGCCACGTACCAGCTCCGGTCTGTGATAAGGTGCCGGCCAATGGAGCCCTGCTTCTGCACCAGTCAATATTCAGCCAGGTCAGGTCATGTAGTGTAACGGGAGGGGACGGGATAAAACACTTTGCCTGATGAGGGTGTGGATCTGGGGCAAATGCCTGCAATTATCGCCCCCATTCAGTTCTCTCAGTCACATTCAGTTCTCTCAGTCACCACTAGGTCTGCATCTAGTCAGGGGTCTCTAGGTTTTCTCAGTCCCAGGTCCCATGTCTCTGGTCAGTGTATGGATGTTATTGGGGCACCGTTTGGCAGTGCTTTAAAAAAAAATTAACACAAAAGTGAAAAAATCTAGGTTTCCTGGTTCATATAAATAGGAATAGGCCCATAATAATAATCATCAGGTGCTTAGTCTTGGGAATCGAACCCACGACTCCCTGTACTGTAATAGTATTGTACTGTAATAGTACTGTAATAGTAATAGTATACTGTAAAGTATCATTTAAATGTACTTCTGATTGTGTAGAATTTTAATTGTCTGAACCCATAGCAACCCCAAACGACTGAGGCCCGAACTCTGAACCAGGTACACTGTATATAGAAAATTACAACTTTATAAATAATAATTATAATAATAAATGCTGTTATGCTACTCTACTGAGGTGAGGAAGAAGCTAGGAATGGCAAGGAAATGGATTGAAGGTACTTTTTCCAGTGAAAAAAGTCACATATGAATAACAGAATCAATCCAAATGACAGCGTTACTGATCTACTTTTCCTCCTGTTAGATCTTCTGCATAAAACAGTTCTGCACTACATGACCTCCACTGAGCAGGAGAACATCCAGGAGGAGCTGAGAGAGTCAGAGGAGGACGACTGGAAAGAAAGAGTTGAGGAAGAAGCTCTGAAATGGATTGAAGGTACTTTGCCTTGTGGAAAATATTCTTTGTTGTGGGACAATGCTGCTTAGATATGACTGCTGTTCTTGTCCGAGTCATATATGAACAAAAGAATCAACAGCTTGATTGACCTACATCTCCTTCTGTTAGATCTTCTACAGAAAACTGTTCAGCGGTACACAGCCATGACCTCCACTGAGCAGCAGAACATCCAGGAGGAGCTCCAAACTCAGCAGAAGGAGGATCAGGAGATAAGAGCTAAAGAGGAATCTTTAGTAAAAAAAAATTGGGTTGAAGGGACAGCAAAATGTACTGTCACAAAACCTCAGCTCAAATGGACATCATCCAGGACTTTTTCTTATTTTTCCATATTCAGACGTCCTTGTAAATGTGGACAGAATCTATATTGATGTTCTTTTGCTCCTGTTAGATCTGCTAGATGATGCTGTCCTGACTTCCTCCATGAGCGTGAGAGGAAGACGGAGCAGAAGAACGTCCTGGAAGAGCTGAAACTCCAGGAGAAGAACGTGATGAAGAAGCAGGCTCAGGTGAAGGAAAACATGGCTCAGGGTGAGTTCTTTTTTCTGTGTTTTCATAACTGCTAAATAAATTCATCATGTGTTATTAATGCATTTTTAAACACATTTCTGATCAATCAACCTCTTACCCTGGATTTGTCTTTCGAAGCCTCAAACATCACTGGTGAACACCAAAACATCATTCACAAGAGCGTGGAGGAGGAGTCCATCAGCATGTATTCTGTTGGAGCACAGCCCCAGGACTGGGAGCTGAAGATGATGAAGGTGAAGAAGATGTGGAATGTGGATCAGGAATATATCGCTTCTGAACGAGCAAAGTACCAGCAGTGGGAGCTGATCCTGATGGAAATGAAGACGAAGTGGATGGAGGAGTTTAAGGAGGCTGAAGGTGTGTTTCTTTTTCTATGTTCCTTTAAACTACTGAATCAAAGATCTCACCCCAACTATGTAATATTTAATGTTTTTTATGTCTTAGATCTACCTCAACCAGTTACGCATTTATCTGAGTTGTCTCTGGAAGCTCCACAGATGAGTGTTACGACTCAGTGCTCTGAAGAATAGTCGGGAACATGCAGGAATGTGGAGCAGGAATTTGTCAGGAACCACTGTATCGCTTCTGTAAGAGCACACTCTTTAAGGCCTCGTGCATCGGCGCTGAGAATACTGCAACTGAAAGTCCTCTCCTAGTATAGGAGGAAAGTACCCAAAACCCCGAGATGTAAGACAGCTGGGCTCGTCCGCGGATCCTCTGTTCTCCGCTGAGCCCCTGCGCTCTCACTCCCGGAAGTGTGCAGCACACTTAGGAACAGGACACGTCCTCGCGCAGAGCCGCTCGCCGCTCTGCTCCTCCGTGCACTGTGATTCCACTGCCACTGGACAGTCACTGAGAAAGAGCAGAGCAAACAAAGTTACCACGCTCCAGCTGGTTGTAACCACGAGGCACCAGGCTTCCTTCTTGTGAGCTCCACTGTCCCAAGCTCAACTCCTTCTCCACCGGACTCATATGTATATATATATCGGATATATATCCACACTCTCACTCACACACAACCAATCACACGACGTAGACATCAAACTCAATCAGTGCTAAACACAGCCACAGATGGACTCGTGATTAGTTGCCTGGCAACCCTGGTGAGGCTGGGCAGAGCTCTAAGCACTCACCTGAGTTGCCACGACACCCACCCACCACACATACGTCATACCTTCATGTCCAGGGCTGCGTGCCACCTAAAAAACTGGCGACTGGCTCCGTTGGATGCACGTCCGAGTTTCCTCAGACGTGACACACCTTTTGTCCCCTTTTTTGTATTTTATTATTTCTTACTGTGAGATCCATGATGTTTGTATCATTTAACTTTCAACCAAAAATGTTAACAAGAACCATTTGAATCAAAACACATTTTGTCCTTGAAGGGCCCAAATCCTACACTCCTGTATTTATGTTTTACCCTGAGGTCATTTTTATATGACCTCTCTTTATCTGTTTTGTGTAAATGCCTCATTTAAAGAGCAGCTGAATGAGACATTTACATATCAGATCAACTCTCAAACGAAAGATAAAGGCCCTTTAACTAAACTGATTTGTGTGTGCATCTAAGGAAGAAACATGCTGAGTTACTTTGAACAGAAAATGGGTTAAAACTGATGTGACACTCATTGTCAGAGTAAAGGCAAAGAAGAGAAGGAAGACGGGAACTGGTTTAAAACTAGGCAAGTTTTTACTGAAAAATCAGATTTAGAAACATCTTCAATGCTCAGTGCTGTACCACTGTTGGACAAGATAAAACATACATTTTGATTGTATAAGTACAGCTTTACAGCAAATTACCATTTTGAGTACAATTTCTGCAATAAATACTGAACTAATAAAGATATAGAAACCATGAGTTAGCTCCTAGTTCTCTAAAGTATCAAAATTACCAGAGAAGTAAGTGAATTTGACAAACTACCTTCGATCAAATATTATTGTGTCAAACATATGGCGATGTTACCTGACGAAAAAAGCCCACACAGCTGTAGTTCTCACCCCTAAGGACTCTATATATTGTGGTACATTCTGAGAATTAGCTTCAGTGCTACTGTAAATGGGCCTAAATGGCTAATTCCACACACCAGGCTTTGCACAGGCTTAGAGAGACACTACAGTTTCCACTAAAAGCACAGCACTGTGACAAATCCTCCCGCAACCCCCCACCCATAATTTGTCACCATGAACAGACGACCAGCAGCACAATCACAACGGTGTCAATCAGTCCTGATTTAATCCAATCATCATCCCGGGATCATTCGCCGGGGTGTCAATTAGGAGAAGCGGCAGGGCGACGGGCTGAACAGGGAAAGGCCTTGCCGCCCACAGCCACGACACAATGCTTCATTTTCAGCTCTGAAACACGTGAAGCCATTACGATAAATGATTTAATGTCAGTCGTTGCAGCCCACTTTCTTTTCTGAGTGAGTCTTTTTGAGATTTTCTTTTTCTTCTCGCTCCAGCTGGCATCATATTACTTCAGCTCCATTTCAACATAACATTTTTCATGGCTTTAATATAAACTTATTTCAGTCCAGTAAACCCAAGCCTTAATTACCATTTGATATGACTCCCTAATTACATATCAATTGATGTAGCCATGCTCCGCCCACAAATGCGTTCTTTAATAGCTACCGAGAAAAACTGCAGTCAGATGTTTAGTACGTCAGCAAAAATTTGCATTGCTAAAACATTGGCAAGCTACATTTTGGCAAGTCCAAAAGAGTATTGGCCTCTCTCTCTCTCTCCCCCTCTGTCTCTCTCTCTCTCCCCCTCTGTCTCTCTCTCTCTCCCTTTGTCTCTCTCTCTCTCTCTCTCTACCCCTCTCTCGAGCCAGGTCTCACGACTTTTCGTGCATCCATCACGATATACAATGTAATCAAAATACGTGCTGAGATCACGCTTTAGGGTTTTTTTTCATGCAAGGACAAGGCTTCACTTTCTCATGCTAGGACAGCACTTCACTACCCTGTATTTTAATGCGCACTGCAGGACTGAGGGACAGTAGGAGAGAAATAATGAGTTGATCATTTATCATTTTGGTTTGCAAAGCGGTTGAAACAGGTTGAAATGCCATGAGACGGGGAAAGTCCCTAACTCTAACCCTAACCCTAACCCAAACCGTAACCCGAACCCGAACCCTAATCCTAACCCAAACCCTAATCCTAACCCAAACCCCAATCCTAACCCTAACCCTAACCCTAACCCTAACCCTAATCCTAACCCGAACCCTAATCCTAACCCTAACCCTAACCCTAATCCTAACAGTCACCAGTTAGCGCAGATACTGGCAGTGTTATGCACTGCACATTAAAATACAAGGTAGTGAAGTGCTGTACTAGCACGAAAAAAACCATAAAGTGAGATCGGGTTGCTCTCTCTCTCTTTCACTCTCTGGGCGGGTAGGATGGTCTTCCCTTTCCGCTAACTCTATGATGCTAATCAGTGTGTGTCTGTTAGTTGAGGCTGACACTTAGTGTTCTCCTCCAAGCGTGATGAGCTGTCTAATTATCAACAGTTTGAAAAGATGGAGTGGAGCTTCACTTTACTCAAGTAGCCACCAACAAGTGGTTGGAATTGGACATGACAAAACTGAGGAATGCAAAAAGAAAGCTAAATCGTTAATTATTTTAAATATACTTGGCTACTATAGATAGTCTAAAAGTTAGGAAAATGCATTATTTTAAAATATGTATTGCATAAATATTTTATTAACACATTACTTTTGAGTGTGATGATATTTACTTGACATGCCTGTGAATGTTCACAGCTTTATAAAATAAAGTTTTTATAAAATTTTTATTGGTTTCTAGCCATTTTTGCTTGTTTTAAGTCATTTTATCTAGTAAAAGTCTCTAATTTTATTGACCGATAATTTCTCCTAAATGGCTTAAAACAAGTAAAATATCTACAAATAAGTGGAATTTAAGTTAAATACTCTACACATAAGCTGATGAATTTTTAAAATTGTATAATGTGAAGTATTACACATACTAGATTTACAATGTATTCACTCATAGATATATCCTTTTTTCAGTGTTTGTATCAAGTTAGCACAGTGGCAAATTTGACATAGGGCTTCCAAACCTGAATAGTCCAGCCCATTAGTGTAACATTGTAACTGTAAAATCAATGACAACCACATGCTACAATTTCTCATTAGGTTGAATTCCATAAAGTTTTTCCAACCTGGCAACAGCTGCTATGAGGAATGCGTTTGTGGGCAGAGCATCTATAAATTACAGTGGAATGCTAGTGTCAAACATTACAACCATATTCCTGAACAATACGCAGGGGTCCTATATCAACACACGGTTTAAATCTACAGTAATAATCTCCTATTAGAGTTACCAGCTGAAAGCAACAAGAAGAAAATGTTCAGCATTATGGTCCCTAAATCGGGAATCTTAAATGAGCTCCTCTCTCATACTATTGCAAAGCCAGTGTTAGTGATTAAAAATACAGCTGAAAACATGAACAGCATCCTTACATGCTCAGACCGTTTTGGTACCGATACAGTTAATGTCACAATGTCTATTGCTACAAAAGATAGCTATGGAACACAAGACATCCAAGAAGAAATGGGTCCTGGAAGAGACATACAGGTTTAAAATGGACATTTCCAACAGTCCCGTCTGAAAGCTGAGGAGAAGATGAAAGAAGTGCAAAAACAAAAAGCTCCAGTCATTTCTGATCCATTTCATCTCCTTATACAGTCCCACAAAACCAGCGTGACATCGGCTCTCAGGCGGAGAGCTCTCGGACACAGACACCGCACAAATCACACGACAGGACAATGGAGGTGTACATATTATATTACTATAATCAGTTAGGTTATTATAATTGATTACAGTAATATTTAGCAATATTAAGCTTGATGTTGCTCCTTATTGAACCGCTGCATCAGTAGCTCATTCATGTTTACATATTTTAATTGAGTTTACAATATTGGAAAATTGAGATTATGAGGTCAGAAATTGACCCACTTACACCCCTCTGACCAATTAAAGAGCTCCACAAGAAAGTTTAATCAATATTAGAATGTATACTAATCATTTATGATCAGATAAGAAAGTATTTGCTCACTTTTTGGACAAAATACATCATTCAAACATGAAAAAGCAACATGAGTCACACGTCTATTCAGTGTATAACTGAACAGAAATAGTTGAGAGGAAGATTTACACCTCCTATAGCAGACTTCCCATCCCTGGTCCTGGAGATGCACATTTTAGCGTATTCCCTGCTTTAACACACCCACAACAGTTCAGTGAGGGTTCTTAATGAGCGATGTAGTTGGATCAGACGCTGGGAGTAGTAAAAACACTCAAAGAGGGGTGGATTGAGGAGAGGCCCATCCCAGAACTTTGTGCCCCTCCAGATGGCTTCACACCCCTTGCTGAGTTCTTAGGCCTCTAGTGCAGCGAGCTTGTGGTCTCCAGTAGCAGCTGCACGCTGATACGAACTCATTAAGGTAAATTCTGCTGTTTCTACTCACACATCCTTGGTTTGTGGGTATAACAAAAACACAAGCAGGGAGTCAAACATGGTGCTGAAACACTGAAGAGTATTGTACATGAATAAATGAGGCAATAGGCAAGCGACAGACCCATTATGTATGAAATAACATGCAATATAGTAGATTCTACAGTAGTAATACAGTAGATTCCATCCAGCCCGTGTTGTCCTCCACATGAATGATAAATGAAGCAAAGCAGCCTCTATACCCTCCGTAACACAGCAAACACACAGAGGAGTATTAATATTTCAGTTTAGGTGTAGGTGTGTGTGTGCAAGGGGGGAGAGTATGTGCCAGTGTGTGTTGTATCCACACATAGACACACATCAGTTAAACAAACAGATCTCAGGGCCATACCCTGTTACATCTCTATGGTCATCACACATATTCAATGAAAATTTGAGACCATTTTTCAGCTCTGATAGAATACTTTGGAAAGCTCAATATAAGGGTGGGCGATATGACATCATAATACTTGATATTTTCACAAAACACAATATGTATCACAATATTTAGCTTTGCAAAAGCAGGCATATATGAAAGGTGCGTACTTTTCTTCGCTTAAAAATCAACAAATTGCGATGAAAAAGTAAAATGGAAGTGCCACATTTAAAGATAATATGAGCACGATGAGTATTATTATTATTATTATTATTATTATTATTATTATTATTATCATCATCAATTCATTGTTTGTGGAAAATAAATAGGAGGAACATGTAATGAGGTAAAATTAAATTCATAAAAAAGTGGACCGGCCCCCAGTCAGCTACTTGTTGCTGTGCAGTTACTATAGACTGATTGTTGCTGTTTACAGCCTCTCTACGATTGGTCTGAATCTGTCTATATTCAGGTGTTTTCCAAAAGCACAGACGATACCCTCGGATAGCAATAACGTCAGGATGCTGACATATTGCCCGCCCCTAGCCTAACGTAAAAAATGACCTCCTATTTTGTAAAGAACAAGGCTGAAAGGGCTTGCGTCCTATCACAGTACCATTTGGTAATGCTTATGACCATAAAGAACTATTGCAAAAAACAATTGCACTTTGACCTAATTTAAATGTGAAAAAAGCAGCTTTTCTCTCTACACTACAGAGATGCAACTTTACAAGATAACAAGAATATCCTAGATCAGCACGTTTCTGGATGAATAAATGTATATCATAGTGATAAAGTTACAGTACAGTCTGAGGAAGCTGCTTTGTACTCTACAGTCTGGTCAAATTAGTTCTAATCAATACACATCAATGATCGCTAAAACACAAAGGTATGAAAAAATATGCTTTTAGATATTATAAAGCCGGCAGGGAGCATCTGCACAGCCAATTCAGACTACACAAGCATCCGTGTTAGACACCAGAAAGTCTACGCTATGAAAAACTAACATCTAAGTCTATGGAAATCTAACACTCACACAGAAACAGGTTAACTTGGTCTGACCTCTTGCTCAGGCGACTCAATCATGCTAACTCTCTTCGACTTACTGCTGACTACCTGTCTGGCGCTCTCGCTCTCTCACTTTCTGAGTGCAGAAGGAGGTCAGTGAAGCTTATGAAACCTGAGATATTGCCCCCCCCACAAACAGTCGAGAAAGAAAAAAAAAACACCTCAAATAACGGAATATGTGCAATACCAATGTTCCGAAGTAGCAAAGATAACTCTGAAGAATACGTGGACTACAGTACTCTATATATTAATGTGGGACATATATAAAGATGATATGTGTTCTCTTTCCTACCGTCGCTCCTGATAAAGAACATTTTAAATATTGAGTTTCCGCAGAAGACTTGAAAAGACCCAAAATAGTCTCTGCTAGTTCACTACAAACACAGCTACTCCATAGAAAAAATGTTCCTCTCTTAGGACGTCCCATCAAAAGTCCATTCCTATTAAAATTCAAGGTCTGACATAAAAGCGCTCCGTCTCTTCTCTGCGACAGAAAAACGGTGCTTGGCCCCAGTTCAAAACGGACGCGGTACGCAAACAGCACCTTACTGCCATGGCCGAGTCCTCCTGCCTTCATCTGCATCTGGAGGATTCAACCAGCCACGCAACCTCGGTCACCTTCATCCATCCTTCATCACCAACATCTTCCTCCCTCTACTCTAGCTCAGAGCATGTGGGCCAGGGCTCTAGAGGGGAACGTGGCCATGGTGGGCTCTAAATGGAGCTACACGCCTCTCTCGGGTTGTCTAAAGGAAGGGACGCCGGGTCACAAAAGGTCGTCGTAGTCCAGCAGTTTGGAGTGCTGACGGCTCTTCCACAGGCGGAACAGGCGGAAGTCAAAGTATATCTCGATCATCTCCTTCCCTGCACAAAGACCAGGAGGAACGTTTCACTTGTTATTCTGCAAACAAGCAGTTGGTCAGTGTTCTTTAACCCTTACAGCATATTAGTACAAACCGATTTCCAAAAATAAAAACAGAACTGTGTCCCAATACTTTTGTCCATATACTGTATTTTTAGCCTTTATAAGTAGATGTGGCCTAACCTTTGACTGCAGCTGTATCTGCAGTCTACAAAATCAAAAGGTGCATGAAATGTAATAATGTAATAAGGCTTTGGTGGAGCATTGTTCAGTTCTATGCTTGGTTTAAATACAGTTCTTCATTTAAAACACAGCTAATTAACTTTGCTAGCAAGAGAACCGACCATGCCGTGTGGGAGTCCATGAGGGACACAGTGAAAGAGACAGAGAGAGAAAGAGAGAAAGGGAGGGAACAAAGAGAGGAAAGAAGGAGGGAGAGGAAAATGAGTGAACTCTCCTGGGTCCAATATAGAGATAGAGACTGTGGGGGAGATAATGAGATTTTAATTGAAGAGTAATTACCAAGAAATCGATAGTTGTGGCGGAGGAGAGCAGTGTGCGGTGAGGGCAAAGTTTGCACGGTCCAGGCATATTAGCATGTGTACACCGTCCAGGGTGTGTCGTACAGGTGTGTGTACGCGTGTGTTTCTGCCTGTCTGCCACTGTCTGATGGATGAGCGTCATTTACGGCCACTCTCCACAGCTGAGGGGAGATATTGGACGGCTGCTAAACAGGCTGCATGACTGAGCACCACGGCACGTTTTTATGAGAGCATAATCTAACTATGTGTGTGTTTGTGTGTGCGTGTGTGTGTGTGTGTGTGTGTGCGTGTGTGTGTACTCACCCTGTGCAGAGAGCTCCAGCGGACTCTTAAACTCAACAGCGTATGGTCTCATCAGCCTCTTGAGATTCTGAAATAGCTGAAAGAAAAAACAAAGTGATTTAGCTTTTTACTTATTTTCCAATTCCGCGCCTTGCAAATCAACAAACTGCAGATGAAAAGGAACAGATGCTCAGCAAAAATGTTCTACTCTGCATTTTAGAGCGTGATGTGATACATCTGAAGAAAGCAGTGATTCAGCTAATTTTGGCACACAATTATAAATAGATTGATATATTTTAGCATAATATATAACAATATTCAGGAGAGTACACACTCATTTTTCTGTTCCAGTAATAAACCAGAGAGGTGGACTCATCATCAGCAATTCAGACTTGAGTCGTACTTAAGTTGCTTTGTTGAGTGACTCCCAATATGACTCAGCCTTGGTCTTAATTGTCCTTAATTTTGTCAGAACTGGCCTTAAGTGACTCGTCACTCAAATCGGAGTTGGCTTTAATTGGCTCGCAACTCAATTCAGTCTTTCCCTTAATTGCACTTAAGCAAATGGGATCTCCCAGCTCAACTCTGCCTTACAATTTACTGACTTGCAATAAGACTCACTCGTCCCCTTAAGTGACTCACAAACTAAAGAGAATCCACTCGCACTTCAGAACCGAAAAATGTGACTTTGTTCTTCAGAGATTCTAGACTCTACTAGCGCTCACACCTTAAGCTAGATTTACATTACACAGTTTTAGCCCTGATTTTCCACTCGCCTATCGTTTGCCCGTGGCTCATCGATTACTAAGTGTGGATTGTTCAAAGATACCATCCATCACAGATGCTGGCTACAGATCAGGCAACATGACAACAGATAGGACAGAAAACCTCATTCAACTGTTCAGATGCAGGATTGAATTATGCCCTCTTTCACTTCCATGTAGCCAAAATGTAGTTTGGAGACCAATGAAACTCATGTAGTGTGTCCAAGGCATCAGTAACTTGAGATTCCACTCAGACTTTGACATCACAGACTTAGGACTGAGACTCCTTCCAGCCACAGACTCAAGACTCGACTCAAATTTGCATAAAGTGACTTGTGAGCATCTCTTGTTCATACATTCCAAAATACTGAAATGTGTGTGAAACTGAGATTTCATGACGCACAGAACCATTCCCTGAAGAAAATGCATTGTTGAGAGGTCGGAGACCCCCTATGGTGCTCTGGTTTCAAAAAAGAAAGGCATTCTCAGACATCTCTTGCTCACTTTGCCTTCAGGGAACCCCTGCTGCCACCTCTCTGATTTTCAAAAGGGCAGGAGGAAGCATCTACTGGAAGTCATTCAGACCCTCGAAAGTGAGTCTACGAAATGGTAGACTTCAGACAGTGCTATATCCTATAACATACTGTACATTCAGATTTACAGTTAAGAGCTTTTTTGTGGGTTTTTCTGTATGGCAGATGCAAAGGATTTCAGTCTTTGAAGAAAACAGACGAAATTGGTCCTGCATAGTTTGTCTGTTATTAGTTTAAGTAAGCTACCTAACACACAAATCGCTCAACAACAACTTGCCACTCGACTGAGTTAGCCTATTTCCTTTTTTAATGTATTGTACCCGAGACTTCCTTCAGTGAGTGAGTGTTAGCTTTATGTATGCATGCTGCAGACACACAGCTCAGGAGAGTGGAGGGGAAATCGTGAGAAAAAGAAATGGAAACAGCGGCTATCTTCCACTGTCCACGGAAACGAGCAATTCCGAACTCGCAACAGCTGAACTTTTCTGCAGACGGTATTAGGTGGAATCTGCAGGAGCTGAGAATGTGATGCTTGTCGCTGCTGTTGCGAGCCTGAGGGAAGCGGAGGCGGTGTGTATGTGTGCGTGTGAGCCAGAGCTAAATTAGAAGGAACAGCAGAGTGTTAAGCTGCTTGTTTTGATAAGGATTATGGGTGACCTTTGCCAGAAGGGGGTCTGTTGTAATGTCTATGAGAGACCCTCTGCGGAAAAGGCTGGATAGAACACCACAAAAGTCTTCCTCCATACCATTGCACACTCTTTCCAGCCTCAAAACAGTCTCTTACACACACTCTGTTTTCAAAGCATTCTCTTCTGACCTGTCATCACTCTTTCCCCCAGTTCCCCTTCCTTTTCTCTCCATGCTCCCCAGCATCATGCATATCGTACACAGGTGCTCCTGTACTAAAGGAAGGGTATGCCATGGTAAGTTCTAAAATGCAATAGGACCCCTAAAAAACATTAACATGGATTCAGCACAGACCACCAGCCTAAGGTTTGTGTGCTTACTTCTCAAGAGCCAAGCTACACTTAGAACAACTAGCCACCCGTAGCTAATGTCTAGACTCAAGATATTTGTAATTGACTTGCACAGATCGCATACAGCTATGTCACTAAAAGGTATATATTTTAGTTAATTATGGTACTATGTTAGTAATGGTCTATTCAAAGGGCCCACAGTATGAACCTCTTCAATATTTTACCTGATAGTTTGATTACATAAGTATTTTTAAAGTTTCAAAATGTACTGTTCATTCCACGACCCATTAATGGGTATAATGTCCTGATTTCACAAAGTTCTGCTTAAAGTAAAGTGTCCTCTTAAAGTCACGCATAAACACACCACAGCACGGAGTGTGAAATTCTTTCTCTGTATTTAACCCATTCACCAAGTGAGGCAGGGGGCTGCCACCAATGAGGGGCGCCTGGCGAGCAGTGTGTGGGACAGAGCCTTGCTCAAGGGAACCACAGTGGTGCCACTAGCGGATGGGATTCAAACCCACAACCTTCTGATTGCAGGGGCAACTGCCTTACCACCAGGCCACCAGCTGCCCCACATTAGTTCTAGTTTTCAGTACTGAGAGTGGTTTCCACAAAATTTGGTAAATGGCCATCAGAAAGGAGAGGGCTGTGTTACTGATACAGTTTAGAATTTTGATACATAAAATTCTACCTAACACATCATTGAAGGCCAGCATTCATAAGGGCTCATGGCACCATGACAGAAACCAACTAAACATTTATAAAGGCTTAATTTGACAAGCATCATAAAGACTGCTTAAGACAATTTTAATCTGAAAATTATGACAACTGATGCTTGCTGGAATAAGTCTTCATAAATGTACAACTGTCATATTTTCATAGTGTTTACCTTAAAACGAATGATGCTGAATTTAAAAAAGGGATGCTTCTGAATCACTGCACTGTCAGTCTGGCCCACTCTGTAGTACTGGACTGAGGACAGAGTCAGAGGAATGAGGAGACATACATATGTGTTTATAAAATGAAACAGGAATAACAAAATATCTACAAACATTTGCCAAAGATCACATGCCCCTTACAAAAAATAACTGGCGTTATGAACTTAACATTACATATACTGCATTTGTGTACAAAAACTGCATTCTACTACAGTTTTAACACATTTAATGTGATTGTTTTACAGGAAACTGTAGTACTGTCAGGGAAAACTGCACTGTTTTTCTGCAAAGGGCATCACCGTTACAGCACAAAGCAGCTCTTCAAATATGAAAACAAAATGCTAATGGCCAGTGCTCGGAGTGTTCAAGTGACCAAATGCGTATGGTCAGACTGTAGTAGTATTTGTTCATGTCCACGCTGGTTGCCATAGTAACACGTATGAGTACGCTGACTAGGAAGGGACAGGCAAACACACAAACTCTTGCAAAGGCTTATTTCATAACAAGCAGAGGTTGCCATAAAGGCTGCTTTAGTCGATATTGATGTCATTTCACTTGTAAAACTATGCAATTTCCTAACCATACAAAATAAGCTTTCCATGTCTGAGCTGTAATAAATGATGCAGCTTATAAAACATTCTGATGTCAAGAAGCAAATGATGGAAAAACCTCATGAAATTCAGCATCACTGGTCATATCCAGAGATCCTATTTGATTCTAATGGGAAATGGCCCAAAAATGTAGGCCAGACGGCAAGAAATCTGTCCTGCTCAAAAATCAGATTTAAGCTAATAACTCACTTCTGCAAACTAAATCACATCTGTGAAAGTGAAACTTGAGTACACCATTCCTTAACAGCAGTTAATAAAAGATACTCAACACAAAGACGCACTAAAGACTTATCTCTGGCTTTCCCTGATGTTGCAATCAGCACATAAATATAGATAACACCCAGTAAACTAAAGCAGAAATAACTCGGTTTTCTTTGAGGGGAACCTCTGCACATCTGTGCATCATCGGGGCTCCAGATCACCACCTCTTCCTGAGGCCTGCAAGCACTAGGGCTCCTTGCCCAAGTTTCCGCAACTGGTTCGGGTGCTTTATGGGGGTGTTCCACTGATTGGTACCAGCTCAGTTCGGTTCAGTTCGGTTCTACTCTGTTCAGTTTGGTTTCTGACCTACAGTTTTCCACTACAATTAAAGTATTGCCGTCATATAACTGGTTGCTATAGCAATCAAACATAACATTCTAGCACGAGCGGAACGCTGCTACTTTAAAAATCATGGACGGCTTGTCTGGGTTCAGTCAACAACACTGACGTAACAATCAATCAGTAACCTCCAATATCATTTAGTATCGGTTCAGCACGCTTGGAACCTCAGCCAAGGTGGTACCACGAACGGTACCGGGTAACAGGTACCCGCTTTTAGTTATGGAAAAGCAAAAAAAGGACAGCTGCTGTTCAAAAGCTCCAGGGGAGATTGTTGTTCCTGTTCCTGTGGTCTACAGACTCTTTAAATTATTCCTCACATAGTCTCCAACCTCTAATGACACTTTACTGTACCAACTAGCCATAGACATTCAATCTGTTAAGCAGTGATTAAGTCTGTATGCAAAGGCCTTCTATCGTTATTTATCTTGATAGAGACTTTCTTTGGGTTCTCTTTTGAGTCTTGGTTCCACTCGAGGTTTCTTCCTCTAACTTTTGGGAGTTTTTCCTAATTTCTGTTGCCCTCAGCCTACTCTAGGAGTTCAGACCTGGATTCTGTAAAGCTGCTTTGTGACAATGTTGTAAAAAGCACTATATAAATAAAATGTAAATGAATTGAAAGAAGAGGCCAGATTATAGTCCATCTATGCCAACACACGCTTTAATAATAACAGCAAAATGTTACTACTCGAGCAGAGGTCACCCAGCCTCCTCTTGGAGATCTACTTTCCTGCTCATTAGCGTCAACCTGCATCTAGCCTGCTGTGCCCTCCTCCCTCTGGCCAATCTGGGGCTTCTGAAGAACTTCATTAGCCAGAGCAGTTGTTTCAGATCGTGGCAGGAACTAAATTTCTCTGGAGGGTAGATCTCTAGGACCAAGGTTGGAGACAATTGTATTAATGTGCTGGATGGCACTTGTGTCAATCATATCAGGAAAACAGATGCATATTTGCTCAGCTAGCTGATGGAATGACATTAAATGCAGATTAATGTCAGAACTCCCACCGTCATTCAGAGCAAGAGTCATTTACATATATCAGTCTCAAAGGCACAGCAACAAAAACACCCAGTTTAATTCTGAGCAACAAAGAGAGTCTGGAAAACAGTCATGTGAAATATGCCTGTTTATGGTACATAAAAACCCAGAAGCGTCATCAGTGGACTTCGGGGAAAAAACAAAACTCAAGATGTGGGACATGACCCTTAACAGCACTGAGCTGTAATGAAATATCTAAATCTTAGGATATGGCACTATGTGAAGCCTACAGTCTGTACATTCACATCATTCAAGTCAAATCGAAGGGTTCAGGGGGCTGCTATTGGCCCACTGAGATTGAGAATATCCTTCAAGATGATGGCCAGTGTTCCCCTGTAGGATTTGTAGCCAGTGTTCCCCTGTAGAGTAGGTCTTTAACCCTAGAAGTCAGAGTGTATTAGTAAAATCTGAATTCAACAAATATAATGTAAAACCGGTGTCTACACGCTCGCTGTTTGGTGCTCTTTTGCTCGGCTGCGCCACCACTCGGCCGCTCTCTGGACCCCCTCCCTTGGCGGGTTTTCCCACCCACTTATGGGCGGAGACATATGACATAAGAACACCAAACAAAGCTCAGCATGACGCCTGACACCTCGAGCATCAACCCAAACTGAGGGAACTTCCATTTAAGGAGTCTGGCTGTCTGATTTGTTGTGCTGCCAGCATGGATCCATGCTGCTCATGTTCTAAGGGTTCTCTTTTCCAGAATGGTTTCTTTTTGTCTGTCAAATCCTCTCACTCATCCATCATGAGCCATAGAGAGCCCAATTGGGCTGCAGCCAAACTAACCAACAAACCACCACACACAGGGCAGAGGGGTCATGGCAGGCCACAGGGCAGCAGCCAAAGCTTTCTCACAATCCTCCTCATTTATCAAGACAATCTAGATAATAATAACAGTGAAAACAATAGCAACCACCAGGATCATAACCAACAAAAATATTCCCAGTGACAACAATGGCATATCGAAGCAATATCATCCACAACAGCACCCAGAAGTATACAAAGTCAGTGTGTGGACTGTCATTGTGATCAATGTGCTGAGTAAGAAAAGCCCTCTATAAAGCAGCATAATATGTACACAAGCTTTTGTTAAAGCCTTATTGTGTTTGCAGTAAAAAAAACAAACAAAAAAAAACCCAAAAGACATATGGCTACCTGCTGGCATCTTGGCACAGCTCTCAATAACAAGCTTGAGACCGCATTGTTCAATGTGTAGCTTTCATCTGACGTAAGCAGGGGGAGTAGGGAACAAAGATGTGGAGCTTAGCATAGAGCTCTGATGCACACCTGACTGAAGCGGAGCACATATTTATAGAAGGATTACTACATCTCCCAGTTCTCCTGCTTTCTCTGCTGAGCCAGAGAGGGGGGTAATGCAGATGGTAGGGAGCAGGTAGAGGGGAAAAATTGCTAAACGCAGCGAAAAGAAGCTGTGGTCACGTTTCTTTCCTCTTCTTAAACTGCACTTTCTCTCTAGACCAGTGAGCAGAGTGCAGATGAGTCAGGAGAAATGGTCAGCTGTTTTAAGTGCAGATGTACACGACTAAGTGAGGTAATGCCATGCGCATGCAAGGCTGTATGTGCGTGTGTGTGTGCCTGTTATGATGTGAGAACAGCTGTTTTAAAGTGCTCTTGCCTGGCTTCAGAATACAGAATTACATTCTGTTTGACTGAATAGTAAAGTACTCTGCTATGCCATTGCAAAGCCAGACTGTAAGCCTGTTAAAGGAATTGTTTTGCGGGAAAAAAAATCAAAAATACACTATTTTACAACTTACCACAAATGATTAGACACCCTATTAATGGTAAACTTGCTGGGACAATTAGCAGTGTGTGTGCATACATTTTCACAAATGTGTCTTATAGCATGCAGATTTGTACTGTTTTTAAAATCGTGGAATACATGAATAAAATTCAAGTTATTTAGCTATGAGACACACTTTTGCCCATCTTTAGATCGCAAAAAATGACAGCAAGTGAAGTTGTCTAAAATACACAAATCAGCCATTACCAGGGGTTGACATAATTTTTTTGCTGTAGTACTCTAATGAGTACCTACAATAATGAATTGGTACGCACCCAAATTCAAAATTTTTCACCTCACCACGGTCGCTGGAACACTACCCGACCCCCAACCCCAACAAAATGAGGAAGGCAGGCTGGCAGAGCCACTCAGGGCGAGGTTCCGAGTTCAGCCTGTACTTGTTTCTCGACTGAACTCGGATCTCTTGTTTCTCGACTGAACTCGGATCTGGACCAAAAGCACCTCATTAATATTGTGTAGGTGCCTCAAGCTGCCCAAATAGCTGAACCATGTTGGTGCGGACTCCACAAGACCTCTGAAGGTGTGCTGTGGTATCTGGCACCAGGATGTTAGCATCGGACCCTTGAAGTACTGTAAATTGCAAGGTGGGGTATCTGTGGATCAAAATTTGTCCAGCACATCCCACAGATGCCTGATCACATTGAGATGTCAAGTCAACACCTTGAACTCCTTGTCATGTTTCACAAACCAAACGTTTGCAGTGTGGCAGATTGCATTATCCTGCCGAAAGAGGCCAGGTGCCATGAAGAAGTGTACTTGGTCTACAATCTTTACATAGGTGGCATCCATCACCCTGTGGCTGGTTCACAGGTTGTTCATTTTTGGACCATTTTGGTAGATACTGGCCACTGCATACTAACAAAACCCCACTAAACTAAATACCAAAGTGGCTAAATCCTCTCATTTAATCGTATTTCCTTCTCCCAACACAAGAACTGACTGTTCACTTGCAAGTTACAAGAGTTGTAACAAGATAATCAGTGTTATTTCACTTCACCTGCCAGATGTTTTAATGTTATAGCTGATTGGTGTATAGTCAAAATATCCAGTGAGGACTTTTTTTTGTCTGATTTTGTCCAGTTCCACCCACAAGCTAAGACTCACCAAATCACAATATCTCACAATAACAGCGGGAAAGTAAAGGCTAGCACATGCTTCATCCAATTCACATGAAGCGCCACCCTCATCTTTTCAAACTGCTGTTAACACAACATCATTACACAGTTAAACATGCTTAAAAGAGAGCGTATTCTGCTCTGGTAAATGCTAGTCTTGGGTCTGACTTTGTTTTTTGTTTTTTTATCAAGTTCTATACTTACCTCTGCATCAGCTCAGGCTAATATCATAGATGCGCAAAGCCATAGTGGCCAGAAGCTACTGTCACTGTGCATCACTGTATGTCAGTGTGCGTTTGTGTATGTGTGTAAGTAATAAGGGAAGAAAGCACAAGAGAGATAACTGGAGAGAGAAAGAGAGACAGAGAAGACATAAACAATGTGGCAGTGCAGGGAGGGCAGGTTGGGGGCGGCAGTCTGACTGCATGTCACTTGCATATCGCCTGCTTGTCAGTCTCATCTCTCCTGAACATCTCCCACCTACATACACAGCCTTGCAAGATGGTCATTTGATGTCATTGCAGCTATAAGCTGTTATAGTTGCAAAGGCTGGACATATTAAAGTCTATGTATTTAAATGCAATGTCATTAAAGTCCCTGTGTAATGGACAGGGGTCCCAATACTTTTGTCCATATAGTGTATAATACGAGGGACGTTTAAAAAGTTTCCGCATTTTTATATTTTTGTTGGAAACGGTAGGCTGGAAGAGTACTAACTGGGCATGTCTGAGAATTTAGTGCCATTTAGCTCCGTCTAATTTCCACCTTTTTGGAGCTCAGGGAAGATTTTCATATGATGATGATTTCTCTGTGAAATGTTCTCTTTGAAAAATAAATAAAACAGAATATCTTAACTAAGATAGATGCTATGTTTATATACTATTTCTTCTTCCAGTTACAGACAAAAATAATATTTTTAGTCTTCATTTCAGAATTATGAGGTTTTCTTACAAAACCAATGGTATACAGTAAAGACAGGATCTCACAGGATGAACACAATGAAAATCTTCTTAACTTCATGGTGAAGATTTGAATGAAACTCTTGGAAGATCTGAATGGTGAAACGGATGGAGTACATTATAAATGAGACACGGATTCTGGTGATGAATTGATACCTTCTCTCCATTAGCATTGCCCAGCACATAGCAGCCCATAATGTGAACAAGGTTGGGCTCCGGGTTGAGCAGACTCATCAGCCGGGCAAGTTTCTTCCAGAACCTGCAAATACACACAGACACACACACACTACATTTAGCAACCAGCTTACGCTGCCTCTGTTGGTGTATCTGGATTTATTTCTGGTGCTGTGTCGAGACATGCTACCCATCGAGAGGAGCTTTTCTGAACATGTGCAGTTCCACATTCTTGGGATTAAACGCTCTTTTGATTGTTACTTTCGACTTGTACACATGTACTTTTTTGCACATGCACGCTGTCTTCAGTGCACAGTTTAACTGTAAATAAGCATATGTCACTGCTCTAGGGGCATAAATTAATGTTTTGTTGTCTTCATTGGTTTGTTGTCCTCGATTGACAAAGAAAACACTAGGAAATCTTAATTTCATTAGATATGTTGCCTGCTTCTTCAGTAAGTAGTTGCACAATATGTGAAAGTAGAAGATGAATCTCATTTAAACACATAATATTAATGTCAGGTACAGATAGCATCGATAGACTCTCGACTGATTCACGCTAGGGGAGCATTTTTTGACAAAACGGCATAAATTGCCAGAACACCGGTCTTTGGTTTCTTGCACTATACGCTTACAGTCATTCAGTCACATATTAAATCTCTTTACAAAGCCCAGCTGTAGCAATAGGAGGTTGAACTCAAACCCTGAGTTCAGGAGAAGTTCACATTTTAACTTACTGTCCTCATCTAGTTTTAATGGTATAAAGTTTTTGAATATTATTAAGGGGTCTTATCTCTTTTCTTTTCTGCCTTATTTGATTTGAGTAAGTGTACTTTTCATACCTCATGTGACCCGCTACGGCTTTCTGAAGCCTGTTTCAGGGTTTAAAAGGCTCTTATCATGGAATACCCTCATTACCCTCAATACCTCATTTTTTTTTAATTAAAGAGTTTTATGTAGTATGTAAATGCTATCTACTGTTCAGTCCATACAATCCATATGGAAGCTTAGCTGCAAATACATTTTAATTTTATATATCGTAAAACAAACCAACACATTTACATATATCTGCCTATTATATATTCACCTACATAATAAACCTACATAGCCCACCCATTCCCACCGAAGTTATAAGGAGTGTTTTAGTCCAGAGGGCTTGTTAAACAAGGTACAATACAGTGATTGTCAAATATCAGTCTTAAAGTCACAGTAGCGAATTTAAGGCGATTGTAGCTTGTCATTAGGGATGAACACAGGTTGGAAAACGGACATGTGAACCTGAATTATGACTGTTTAGGTACGTAAAACCATATACATGTTGGTTTGTCTTTTCTTTTGCTCCATAACAGTATTGTAAATGTTTAGCTCTTTTTATCTTCAGACTTTCTCCTATTTTTTTAATGGATATTTCTATACTTACAAAATGTTTTTTACATTTTATCTGTTTGCCCTAGGTATTTCAAGCAATACAAATCTTCAATTTTTCAACGTCACAGAATGGAAATAAGATATAGAATGCACTTAATGCCTCACAGAAAGTTATGACATAATATAGTTATGAATATGATGCTTGAGACAGTATTTTGTGAGGGTTTTAGATGAAAACGTATTTTTATAACTAATCACTATTTAACCATCTTGAACATCACATAAAACACATGAAACATCACAGGAAACATATGAAGACAAGTGGGTTCACTGGTTGTTTTTCATAGTAAATTAAATGCTATTTTTGTCCCGGTTCATTTTTGTATACTGAACCATTTCACATGAAACCACTTTGTGTGAATGACTTGAACATGTGGACTGAGCTGGAACTCACTGTATCATGTCCTCCTCTTTCTCCACTTTAGCGAATGTGGCCACTTTGTTCTTCAGCAGATAGAGGTGTCCTGGTCCTCCCTGGGGGTTTAAAGGGGACGTAGTGCATTTACACAACACACGATGGTACTGCTATATTTATGGGGACATTCCATAGACTTGTGTAATACTGTATCTCAGTATTACTTAACCCTGATTTTAACCTCGGTACACAAAAGCAATCCTTCTGCTCTTTTAGCTTTTCCTAAAAGTCGAGTTTGTAGTGAAAGCACAATTCCTTGTGAGGACCAGCCCCAATTTTACAGATTTTCCAGTGTTCTAGTGTCCCATCATTTGGTCCTCACAAAGTAATAAATGCATACACATACACACACATATACACACCTGGCAGTAAATAAGCATGTTCCAGATTTTGCAGCCTTTTCTGTAGGCGGTTAGTTTCTTCTCGATTTCCTCTGGGTGTGCAGGGAGAGAACGATGAGAACAGATAGAGGCAGAAAGAGAGAGAGAGTGGAAGAGATAAAGAGGAATAGAGAGAACAGAAAGAAGGAGGGAAAAGATGGAGCAAGAGAGAGAGAAACAGAAAGAGAGAGAATGAGTCAGTCAACAAAAGGCAAGAAAACAGCACGCACACTACACACTGAACACCTACATTAGTTGAACTATGAGTAACTGTGAGTTCACATAGTAAACACACAGCATCAGAAAAACGGCTTCCAGTTAATGACACTCACCCAGAATATCATCAAAGGTAGCGTGCTCGTGGTCCTACACACATACACACACACACACACACACACACACACACACACAGAACAGGGCAGATGAGAAGAGGACGGCATCTCTAAGAGTGGAAATGACCTCTCACTGTTCATTTATTTCTTTATTTCACTTTGAAGCATCATTAAATTAGACATTATTCAAAACATCAGAAAAAAAAACACTTAAATATATTATGATTTTACTTTGAAGTATCATCAGATTTTGATCTATTCACAACAAAATGCATAATATTATTGGTCGCCGCGCTTGTTATGATCAAGTACAGTTACAGCAGCCACACAAAGATGGCATCTGCATTGCTAACGGCCGCAAAATGACAGGGCCGGCCGTCAGACAGGCATTTGCATTACCGAGCGGCTTTCGTAACATGTCGTGACAAAAGACTCTTTGATCCGCGTGAATAACACCGGCCGGTGAAAGACTCACGTAGAGGATGGGGATGATGGAGGGGTCGTTCCTGCGTATGATGTTGGGCACATACTCCGCCTTCGGAACCTTGGACGAAATCAGCTGCACAGAGAACAAGAGAGAACACGACCCCCAATCAATGAGACCGTCTGCGAGGAAAGGAGCCGGATGCAATTAAAGAGGCTTTCTGTTCAAAGGGAGAAGGCCCTTATAAGTCATTTGGCAAGCTCATTCCGAGCAGGGCTTCTGGAGCTGCATTCACAGCACTCGCCGTGTTGGGTTTGTACAATTTGTGTAATTGTGGTGAAGTTGACCCTTAATTAGTTCTCCAGCCAATCTGTCTGACATGTGTTCAACTATCCAAACGTTTGCAGACACTTGCAGTTCTTCTGGACAGGTTTAGTCTAGCCACAAGAGTATTAGTGGTATCAGGTACTGATGTTGGGTGATGCCTCTGTAGCTTCAAAAACCTCCCAAAATCTCATCTCTTCTTGCACTAATCTTACATAAAGATTTTAGCACTTAGCACTCTCCCCTGGTTCCTACACTGTTCTGAAAATGTGAATCTTAATGTAAGTCGCTTTGGATAAAAGTGTCTGCCAAATGAATGTAATGTAACTCTAGCTCGTCCCAGATGTACTGGATGGAGCTCCATCACTCCATAAAATGCAACTCCACTGCTCCACAACCCCTTATACCTCTCGGTATTGGGCATGTTGACCTCAGGTTTACATGTGGCTGCTCCAGAACAGCCCATCAATATGGTGAAAATATGGTGGGGTCCAATATACAGGCAATACAGCCAATATACATATGTCCTAAAAATCTGCAAAAGTGGGTAAAACACTCGCCTGTGAAACTAATGACCACAAAGTTTAAACCCCCAATTTCTATCATATACACAAATGCTGGGGTATTACAGTTTTTTTGGATTGCTTACACACTAAAATTAAAAGTAGTACACTATTAGCAAAACCTTACACTCAAGAAGCAAAACATCAGCCCATATTTGCACAACTATAAGCACATTGTCAACCTCACACTTGTTGCAAAACTCTACACACAGTGATTTGCAAAACACTAAACACACTTAACATACATTACACACAAAAATCTATCATGAAGTCACTTCCTTGCAATACCAAAGCACTGACTGTCAAATTACTGCACCGTCCAACCAATTGGTTCAACACAGTCATCAGGTGTGCAAACACTTGTTTGCTTAATTGTAGACACACCAATCAGGTGTTTAAGCACTATAAAAAGCAGCAGGTGAGTTCATCGGTCTTCAAGCACAATGGAAAGAGTCAGAGAAAGAGTAAGACGATGAGGAGGACAACGAGGAGGAGGACGAGAAGGAGGAGGAGGAAGGGGAGGAAGACACTTTAGCAGTGTGATCTTGCATACTGTCTCATAATCTTTTACTGTACTGTAATATGTGTACTACATCTACACTGAACTACACAATTTTGCCTGACACTGTTCTTCAGGTAGTTTTACGAATGGATGGAGAGGAGATCCAGCATGAGTTCATTTACGTAGATGAGGCTGGGTTCAACCTGACGAGAACACGAAGGAGGGGAAGAAACGTCATTGGCCACAGGGCTATAGTCAATGTCCCAGGGCAACGTGGGGGAAATATAACACTCTGTGCAGCCATTACACAGAATGGGGTCCTCCACCGCCATGCCCATATGGGCCCTTACAACACAGCACTCATACTTACATTCTTGGACCAATTGCACAACATAACAGCAGCAAATCAAATCGATCATATGCAAAACATTGTTGTCTGGGACAATGTGTCTTTCCACCGCTCTGCTCTGGTTCAGAACTGGTTTCAGCAA
>JBBPCY010000039.1:4656161-4671001 GCA_037974405.1 Brachyalestes nurse | reverse complement strand
GGGACGGAGCGAGGTATGAGGGGGGACGGATCAGGTCTGGGGGGGACACATCCCCCCCCCCATCTGTGCCCCTGGTGTAAACATTTCATTTAATGCAAACTTTTCAAGTTACATTAGGACACCAAATCCCTCCGATAATTTTACTGTTGTGCTCTAAAACAGTTACAGTGACTCAAATAAAACAACCACCTATAGAAAACTCATCAGGTAGACTAGCAAGCAGTGTAAATTCTTTAGCTACCTCTTCATCATTCAAAAAATGGAACTTGTTTTCAGGATAATTCTCGAAATAAGCTAATTATCTTCAAATAGAGTGAGAATTTCACTTTATTCTTCATTAATGTACATTTTTACTTCACATCAAACCTTCTATTTATTCTCCTTTATAACTTTTCACATACATTTAGTGTATATTGTTATATTTATGCTGTTTACATGTATATTTGTCAATTCTTTCTATTATTAGAGAGAAAGTGAAGTGAAAGTGATCATTCTTTCATACGTGAACACAATACAGCACACAGTGTGAGCGGTGTGAAATTGTTTCTCTGTATTTAACCCATTCACCAAGAGAAGCAGCAGACAGCCAGGGACACAGCACCCAGGGAGCAGTGTGGGGACGGGACCTTACTCAAGGGCACCTCAGTGGTGTCACTAGCAGTCCTGGGATTTGAACCCACAACCTTATGATCACAGGGGCCAAACCACTAGGCCACTAACCAGAGATGGGGACTCGAGTCACACTTAGGTTGCACAAAGACTTGTGACTTGACTTTAGACTTGACCTCAAAGACTTGAGACTTGACTCCGACTTGGGTGTTGTGACTCGCGAGTCATAACTCAAACAATGTTCATTTCATGGAATTATTTATTTATCTCTCACACTCTTTCCAACGACCGCTCGTTTACCATAATAACCCCCGAAAACTGTTCACCTCGCCGCGGTGTCCCATTACTTTAGTCCAAGGACAGATTATGTAGTGATGTATAACTCATACTCCTGTTTTAGTGTCTAAAACGTTTTATTTTACACATCTTAAATCTAAAACCTGAACATACCACTCCATTTACTGTTCTCTTTGAGCTCCTATCAGCACATCTTGTGTTATTGTTTTGGCAAGGAGCTGCCTCATTGGTGCCCGTCCCCAAGCCCCACCCCCCCAAAAGTCCCGCACCCCTGCCACCGGCGATTCGTCCCAACATTTACAGCTCAAAAAAATTTTTAGAGTCGCCATTTGTAAACATTGCTACTCAAAGACTTGATACTTGACTTGGACTCGAGCACAAAGACTTGAGACTTGACTTGGAAAAAATGACTTGTGAACACCTCTGCCACTAACTGGCCAAATATCTTTAATCTTTAAGTCCTCTTACTGTATCGACAGTGTCTGCCGTCTCCTCTTCATCTGTGTGATCCTCCTCTTCCTCAGTGTGCTCGTGTTCACTGCTGGCGTTGGACAGTTCGAAATCTGACAGCACTACATCCTCATCATAGTCTGTCTGATACTCCGACTCCTCTGCGAGAGACAAAGGTCAAAGAAAGAGCCCGTGGATAGTCAGGGTGTGTAAGGAGAGCAGGAATGAACAAGATCTCTGAATGTAGGTGTGAGCTAAATCTGTTTCTCACCATCCACGATGGCCTGCTTCACCGGCTCTATCCGGGACACTATCTCGGCCAGGTCCGTGAAGGAGGCGTTGGGACAGGTCACCACCTGCACAGCGGGCAAAAACAAAAACAGGTCTTTAATCAAATGTTTTGTATAGTTCAGTCATAAGAAACCTTGTTAAAACCGGCTTTCCTTTACAATGTGTAAACATTTCATTTAATGCAAACTTTTCAAGTTACATTAGAACACTAGAATATTAGAATATTACTGTTTGAGAGACTTTCTCTTAAACAGCAACAACATCCTCTAAAAACAGTTACAGTAACTCAAGTTAAACATCCACCTACCAGCTAACAATGCAAACCAATAGAAAACCCTTTATCCGGTAGACTAGCAAGCAGTGTAATTAGCTACCTCTTCTTTAGGAAGGCCAGTATACATAGTAAACATATACTAGCTGTGTCTCTATGGTCTTAATCAAGTAGGCTAGAAACAGTATCAATCTATATAAGTCTATAGAAAGCTGACACACAATGTTACTGAACCAGCTGGGTCTATGTGTTTATCAGGCAGGTTGCGAAACAATGTAAATAACCTAGTTGTATCTACACTATATGGCCAAAAATAGCCCTCCTAATTGTTAATTTCAGTGGCTTAAGTCACACCCAATGGTAACCAATGTACAAAGTGAAGCACCTGGCCATGCAGTCTCTCCAGGCGAACACTTGCAGTAAAATGAGCTGTACTGAAGAGCTCAGTGACTTTAAACTTGGCACACTCAAAGGATGCCACCTTTGCCACAGGTCATTTTGTAAAATTTTGTTTCTGCCCCGGTCAACTGTAAGTGCTGGCATTGTGAAACTCAAGTGTCTAGAAGCAACAACCACCGAGCCACGGAGCTGTAGACCATCCAAACTCACAGAGCGAGGACGCAGAGTGCTAAAGATTGTAGGGTGAATTCTAAAGGGAATTCGGCTGACGCTCTTATCCAGAGCGACTTACGATCGTTAGTTAAAGGGACAGTCCCCCTGGAGACACTGATGGTTAAATGTCTTGCTTAGAGACACAATGGTAGAAAGTGGGGGGGGGGGGGGTTTGAACCTGCAACTTTGTGGTCGTCGGATTCACAGACAAGTGTTTTACCCACTAGCCCACTACCACAGGAAATTTGGTTTTCTGCATGTCAGGAGAACACTACCTGATGGAATGGATTCTTATACTGTAGAACTTCATCTTGCGAAACTTGACCGATACACTGAGGCCAGACATCAATATTTCTATTAAACATGCAGACGATCTAAATACATTGCTCTGCCAATTTTCCACTGCCCTCTGCCTTGAGGAGGCACTTGTGGTAATTTGAGGTAAATAAGAAAAAACTCTCATGGGGAAATGACAGACAGCATGGACAGCAGGAGGGAAGCAAATCAGAGAGGCACAGTCATCTTGACATCAGTTTAGGCCTTCTTTGGCTTTAATAATAAGGACTAAGACTAAACAAATTTCTAAAGACTACGCTTGCAAAAAAAAAAAAAAAGGTCATGCAGTCTTTATTTTATTTTATTTTTTTCAGTTTTCTGTAAACCTAATTGGAATGGAAACTTTTTAGTAAGGCACAGTTTTATACTTCCAGTTCCATTTTTTTTTGGGAGTAAGCCAGTTTTTCAACTTTGAAATGATGGCACCCAGGAAAGAGGCTTCCATCCACTTGCTTCTGCACAATTTGGAATTGTGAAATAAAAAGCCAGGAATAGAAACATGAAAAATAAACTCATACCACTAAAGTTTTTACTCTTCCATGAGGTGGTTTTCCGTTTAGGTTTCACATAAAGTCATTAGGAACAGATTCTCTTCCCTTATTAAAGTCACAGTTCAAACTGGTTTACTCGCTTTAAACACAGATTTGAATTGTTGTCTTGCTATTTTAATTAATTGATTATTGTGCTATTTTAATTAATTGATTATTGTGCTATTTTAATTAATTGGGTTTTAGAAAGGTGCCCCCCAAATAAAATGTATTATTATTATTCATGTTTTGTATAGTTGCAATGGAAACCCATTTTTTGCACTTGTTTCCACAGGTGGAGTTTATAAAGAGTGATGACTATGTGCTTCTGGGCAGAGCGGGCTCACTGGATTAGACAACATGCTTCCAACTTTGCGTTCGTAGTTCGAAGGAGGCCCCTTTCTGGCCCCTGACTGTAGCCCTGTACATAAAGTCACAGAAGTCTATAAAGAAATGATCTGTAAGCCCGTGGAATAAATACAGTGGCCTCAACACAACTGAATACCTGGAATGAATTGGAACAATTGAGAGCCAGGCCTTCTTGTCCAACATCAGTGCCTGACCTCACAAACTGAATGAATGGGCACAAATTCTCACAAATACAATGAGAAGACCTGTTACAGCTGCAAAGGGTGGGGGAAACTCCATATTAATTGTCCATGGGTTTGAAATGGGACCTCCAATAAGCTCATTAAGGTGTTATAAGTATACTTTTAGCCATATACTGTGTGTAAAGCCCATCATCTTATTAATAAACGGAAGGGACTTCATCAGGTAGGCTTGCAACCAATTCAAGTTAACTAGTTGAGTCTATGGAAGTGATTTTAAACAGGTAGGTTAATGAACCTGCTGGGTAAAGCCCTGTTGTGAAGTTGAGCTCTACTCACGTTGTTGCTCCTGCTCTTGTGGAACTCTGCTTGATGTCGATCTTTCATCATCTTCTCCACCACGCCGCTTCGACACCACACATCAAACACCGTCTTTCCATGCTGGTAGCCTACATCCTATAAGGAAGAGGGGAAAAAAAATAAAGAGATGCCAAAGACAGAAGCAAAACACTTTGAACAACAGAAAAACCCACTAAAAACAACAGAAGGCCACTCACAGCAATCTCATCAAACTTGCCAAAGTCCAGCGTGCCAAAGCGGTCGATGGAAGGCCGGATGTACTCGCAGTAGTCGCTGTCCTTGACTGATTCCAGCTGACGCACACAGCACACATAGGCCAGCCGGGTCTGGATCTCCGCCATGTTCAACACCTGTATGTTTAGTCATTCCAGTTACAAACGGCTCTACTTATCCAAGCGCATTTTACCTTACATCACCACCAGCCTGCAGGCCAGAACTCTTCAAAGTTTAAGAGAAAAGTGCAGTTCACGTCCAAAAATGTGGCTTCAGATAGTCATCAGTCAGCTACTGTATACAGCTTTATCAGCTTGACAGGCAAAAATATTTTAAGTACCACGGGCCAGAGTCAGATTCACCTGCTGACGGCTCTTTTTACTCAGAACTTCTTGCTGATGTAAGCCTTTGTCACAAACTGCAATATTAATTTCATGGGCTGCTTCCAGCTCTCTAACCTTCACTCTCTCCGCCAGAGGGTTCAGGCGTTTCCATAGCAGCCACCACCCAGACAGCGAGTCTCCGTAGTTGGTGAGGTTGGTCTCGTCCTGGCTGCCTACGTCAATGGCGATCACCACTTTGGCACCCATCGAGCGAGCAACATCAGCTAGGGACATCGGGGCAAGGGTACACAATGGATACACGGAGCAGAGGCAAAAACTGCCATCATACACTTCAAAGGCATCCTAAACATGTTCCTATTAGAGCTGTAATCTCCAAGTTGACTAATTAATGTAGCATTCCCAGTCAAAAATAATACAATACACATACTCTCTGGGTTCGGCAAAATCAGCTTAATTTAAATTCCTTCCCTGGATTTCTCGAGTACACCCCATAACCCCATGCTGACACTTCTGAATGTCAGACACTGTTGGAATTCTTGGTGCACGCCCTGAGAACGCACATCACCTGAAGCAGCTGAATAGAAGTGTGGCTAATGAGCTGCGACACCAAATTCTAGCGATACGAAGAGATTATGGTGTTCCTTTCATATATCTCTATAAGCCTGACCTCCTCAAGAACATCCTAGATTGGACATGACCTCAAACTACAGCGGGAGATCAGGACTGCTGATTAATTAGAGTGGTTTACACTGTTTGTATGTTGCGTAACCTGCTTTTATTTGTGGCATGGTTAAATTATTATTTAGCTGCTATATGAATAGTTTCCTTCAGGGTTTTTTTTATTATCCTTTTTTATTGGTCAGTCAATAACAAGCATTAGTTTGGAAGCGCCCTGGTATCTTAAACTTAGGACAAGTGTGTCAGGGTATGTGTTAGTAATACACTATATAGACAATAGTATTGGGACGCCTGACCATTACACCAGCATGACATTGCATTCAAATACATCAATATGGAGTTGGTCCTCTCTTTGCAGCTATAACAGCTTCTACTCTTCTTTGAAGGCTTTCCACAAGATTTTGGGAGTTTCTGTGGGAATTCATTCTGTAGAGCATTTATGAGGTCAGACACTGATGTTGGATGAGAAGGTCTGTATCACAATCTCCGTTCCAGTTCATCCCAAAGGTGCTGGATGGGGTTGAGGTCAGGACTCTGTGGGGGCCAGTCAAGTTCTTCCACGCTGAACTCCTCCAGCCATGTCTTTACGGAGCTTGTACTTAGTTTGGTCTAACACTTTTGCTCTGAACTGTAATTACTGTTAGGTCTTCATTCGTTTATGAATGGTGGGTCCTGATAAATTAAGCAAACTTTAGAAGAAGAGAAGCAGCCACTGTTTAACTGAAGAGATGTAATTACCAGCGTTGTCCACAAGGTGGCAATGATGCTCTTCCAGAGAGCCAGCACTGTTCATTATGGGCAGCAGATGAGCAAACAGCTGTGGAGGTTAATCTCTAAACGAGGATAGGTTTTATCAAACTAGACTGTGGTTTTCAAAAGTTCAATTCAGCGACCACCAGATGGTCAACAGTTTGGCTCCAAGCTCACTTGGAGAAAAGCAAAAATCCAATCTGTCCCTGAGAACCATTTTGAGAAGCACCTAAAGAACCTTTAGATGATTTTTTAAAGATTTCTAAGCCTAGTCCAGGTGACATCACACTTATTTTGATGCTTTTTTCTCATCTGGCACAGCTGATACACTTCAGTACCTAATTGACAAGCTCTTTGATGGATCGGTCAGTTGTGCAGACTGGTACTGGACTGGGATTGGGAACTTCTACTTCAAAGAATACATTTGTAAAAATGTTTGAAGAACCTTTTCAACAGTTATGTTGATTCACGTTTGTTCCATTCAGGCCAAGAACCATTTGGAACCGCTATCTTCCGGAGTTTAGACCAAAACAGTGCTGGTTTTACAGAAATGTACAAACAGCGATAAATGATGTGTGGATAAGAGACGTCCGCTGTGTGTGTCCAGTCACTGTGTTGTGATGGAGCGGTAAGGATGCTGGGCTAAATCTCCTGTGCCAGTCTGTGCAGATTAGATGGGGATTTGATGCAGTTTTGTAATCCCAGAGGAGCACTGGCCAAAACGAACCCACGGGGATTAGCGAGGGATAGGAGGGGAGATGGAGGAATATAACTAGGCGGGTGCTGGAGGGTAATTAATACAAACACTCGGACCCTCAGTCTGCTGGAGGTGCGCAGAACGTTTGGCGGCGCTGCTTTTCTTGTTCAGCTTTCTGGAATCTTCCACAGAGCCCACGCCTTACAGCCGCCTCCAGTCTCTCCCTATGTCTCTCCTCCTCCACTCTCCCTCTCTCCCTCTTTCCTCTCTGCCTCTCTCTCTCTCCCCCCCTCTATTTCTCTTCTCCGCCTCTCTTTCGCTTTCATCTTTCCTTTTTCTTCCTCACTTAATCGCTCTCTCTATCTTCTCTCTCTCTTTCTATTACTCCTCTCTGCCTCTCTTCCTTTTGCTTTCATCTTTCCTTCTTCTTCCTCACTCAGTCTCTCCCACTCTCTCTCTTTCTCACTCTCTCCTTCTATTTCTCCTCTCTGCCTCTCTCTTTCTTTTGCTTTCATCTTTTCTTTTTCTTCCTCACTCAGTCTCTCTTTTTCATCCTTTACTCCCACACACTTGCTCTCTTTTTTCATCTTTCTTCCTCTCTGCTCTGTTTCTTTTCTCTTTCTCGTCTCTCACTCTCCTGCTCTCTCTCCCCCCACTCGTTCTCAATCCGTCTCTCTCTCTCTCTTACGCTTTCATCTTTTCTTTTTCTTCCTCTCTTTCTATTTCTCCTCTTCACCTCTCTCTCACTTTCATCTTTTCTATTTCTTCCTTACTCAATCACTCTTTTTCACCCCCTCCACACTCATTTCTTTCTTCCCCTCTAGTTTGCTATTTTCTTTCTCCTCTCTCACTCCCCTACTCTATGCCTCTCTCTCTCTATTTTTTCTCTCCACCTCTCTCTTTCACTTTCATCTTTTCCTTTTCTTCCTCACTCAATCTCTTTTTCATCCCCCTCCACACACACACTTGCCCTTTTTTTGCATCTCTCTTTCTTCCTCTGTGCTTTGCTAATTCTTTACTCTCTTCCTTCTCTCTCACTCTCTCCCCTCACTCCATTCTTCCCTCTCTCCCACTCTTTCCTTCATTCTCTTTCTCTCTCTGCCTCTGTTTATTTCTGTTCTCTTCGTCTCTCCTTGTTTACTCCTCTTTTTCAATTCTTCTCTCTCGCTTTCATCCTTCCAATTTCTCTCTCTTTTCCTCTCTCACCCTCTTCGACCACCCCATTCTTATTATCCTGTTCTCTCCTCCTTTCCTCACTCCACGTCATTATTTCTCTCTCTCTCTCTCTCTCTCTCTCTCACACACTCTCTCTCTCACACATTCACACACACATTTCTCTTTCTGTGTGTTCCAGAACCTTCCACAGCTGGGCCACTGGGTCAGGGCGGCCAGCTTCAGGCAGTCTGATCCAGCTGGTGACGGCAGGAGGAAAGACAGAGGCCACGCCAGTTCACTAAAGACTCGGAGCGGAGGAAGAGAAGGAGAAAAGAGTGTTCTAAAGAAGGCAAATATTTTGCTGCTGAGCAGGAAGATTAAGGAGAGAAGGACAATCCATTTTGAAGAAAGAAGAAAAAGAGAGTTCATGCATTCAGCCTTATAGTGGCATTCCCCCTGGCAGGGCCACCCCTCTGTATGTCTTCTCTGGTCCTACATCTCCTCACCCATCTGTATGTCTTCACTGATCCTACATCTCCTCACCCCTCTGTATGTCTTCACTGATCCTACATCTCCTCACCCCTCTGTATGTCTTCTCTCATCCTACATCTCCTCACCCCTCTGTATGTCTTCACTGGTCCTACATCTCCTCACCCCTCTGTATGTCTTCTCTGGTCCTACATCTCCTCACCCCTCTGTATGTCTTCACTGGTCCTACATCTCCTCACCCCTCTGTATGTCTTCTCTCGGTGCAGGTCCTGGATGGTACTGTGGGTCTGTTCACACTGTCATTTTAAATTGTTTACATCATGTTCATACCATAAAAACTTCCTGAAGATGACTTTTCATGGCTTACCCCACCATGATAAGTTCATGTTCCACCTGCTGATGTTGTTTCATGCTGTTGGTTGGACAAGCTTTACAGAACATTGAAAAAATTCCTATTCAACCTTTTTAGAAATTGTAGCTCACTTAGGTTTTGTTATTAAAGACTTCATTTAGAGTGTTTTATTAATTTTAGATGATACTAATTTGGTAAACGAGAAGAACTGTCTTCATGTAATCAAGCTAACAATAAAATGGCCATAAATTCGTTATTGTCAGTTCTATCCAAGTCATTTACATTCCCTACAACAATAGTCAGTCTTGGAAACAGCATTTAAAGGGGCATTCTAGCCAATTTGCAAAATTGCTCAATAATACAGTAACTCAGAGTGGTTTGATGTGAAATTGCTTTAGGCTTTGGCCTAGAAAACCATTTTAGGCCAAAACTTTCTAGCAAAACTCTTGCATTAAATGCAGCGCTCTAGTTTCTCCGACAGCAGTGTGAACAGTGCTAGAACTGGCTTTTTACATCATGTCACACTGCTTTGAATGACTTTGTTTTTGAAGAGTGAAGAATGAGTGGAATGCCCCTTTAAACATAACTAGAGTGTGCTATAGTTTGTCATTATGTTGAGTGGATTTTCACCAAGAATCTGTAAGGTTGTCCAGCTTGAGAGGCTTTTTGGGCAGAGCGAGCAAGTCTGGAAAGTCAATCCAGTGCATTCTTGTAAAATCACTTCAGTCCTCCCTTAGCTTCATAGCAAATGAACTGTGCTGTAATCCAGCTGTTTACAGATGTTATGTGGTTTTGGAAGCCTCTTTTCTCAAACCAGTACAAGTGGAGGGGTGCATCATTACTCTTAAAGTGTACAATGCAGCTTTCCAAAGGCCTTAGTCTGTGTGTGTTTGTGTGTAAATGTGTGTGTTTCATTGAGAGAGACTCCTGAAAGAAGTTTTACAGTGTTGTCCATCGATGTCTCTCCTGTACCTCCTTGATATGTGTCCCAGTGCCATTAAACTTGTAAGAACTGCTCTGAAACAGTAAAACATTTACAGCCACCCACTGTTTGCTTCTGTAGTCTGTATGTTTCTGTTTCAGGATCACTTGTTAATTTAACCTCTGTTTTAAAGAGAGAAATGAGGACCAGATTATATGATTATATGAAGTACGTAAACTGACATAAACCAGCGCACATTTTTATAAAGGCTTATTCCAGAAAGCGTCAGTTGTCATATTTTCTGAGGTGGAATGACATCAAAATTGACTAAAGCAGTCAGAAGGCAGATAATGGAATAGGTCTTTTTTTTTATAAATGTTTATGTAGGGTCATGTCAGTTATGAAGCTTTGCAAATAGTTTAGGGTCATTCATCTTTGGGATTTGGGACTCTGTGTGTGTGTGTGTGTGTGTGTGCTAGTGGCACTACTGAGGTTCCCTTGAGCAAGGTACCGTCCCCAAGGCATGGCCACCCTTCGTTTGGTGAATAGGTTAAATGCGAGTGCTGTGGTGTGTTTGAGCATGACTATATGACTATAAGGAGCCACTTCACAGTTAGTAATATACAAATATCAGACACTGGTCCAGTTTAACATACTGGAAAACATTAAACATAAAAATATCAAGTGGCCAACAAACCCTTTTCACCTTTTTCCAATGGTTCAATTGAGCAAATAAATTGAAATGGAAAAAACTGCAAAAATTAGAGACCATATTTATATTCATGTAATTTCCAGTCAAAATGGCCTGTTAGGAGAAGTTAGTAGTGCCAGAAAAATGCTAAAAAGTCTCAACCACTGTATATATTTTACAGTATTTAACAGATTACATTCTTTTCAGGAGACTTTCTTTTAGGTTTTGTTCTGTAAAAAACCCTCCAACGCCTCCAAAGTTCAGTCTTGAGAGTCGACTGCATTTCTCATTTTAGTCCAAATTACGAATTTACAATCTTTAGTCCATTAAACCTTCCTCCACATGTCAGATGTTTGCGTGCTCAAGTGCAGATGTTCTTTTTTGTCCGTTTCCTTTTCTCACTAATGACTTCTTGAACAGCTACACATCCTTTCAGACCCACAGCATTGAGTCATCTTCTCACAGTGGAAGGATGGACAGAAGCTCCTGTGGATTTTCTCCTCTCACTCTGAAACAGGAAAGCTTTGAGTGCTGTTTATCTGATTCAGACAGTTTTTTTGATGATCCGCATCCCATTTTTTCTTTTATAGAACTTCAGTTTTGGAAACTCCTATTTCTCTCTTATTTTTTCTCTTTAGGTTTCTCTTTCAATTCAATTTAATTCAATTCAAAAAATGCCATGGGGCAAAGTAAAAGGCATAGTGGAGCAGCGCACACATATAACAGTTGTAACATTTAACACAACAGATGATACACAATGACAGAAACATTTTTTTTAAAACAGGGAACAAGCAGTGATCGGCGAGGGATGAGACAGTGACTTGTACAAATTGCATAACCTGTATATGTATGTATATTCTGTGCATTGCAATATGAACAATGATAAATAACTTAAAATAACAGAAGCAGTAAGGTGCATAATGTTCGGAAAGGACATTTCTTCATATGACAGTATGATCTAATCTTTACAGAAATCTCTAGCTATTTTGGATGCTCATGTGAGAGAAATGTATCAGGCAGCTGAGGTGTGTGTGGGTAGCTGCTTGTGCAAATGTGTAATGTCACAGAGCTTTAGGAGCTGCTTTTATTGGGAGTTACTGGAAGATTGGCAGTAAGGATGGAACTCGAAAAAATGTATATCATAATTAATGGTTCTGGCTTCTGTTATTTTCTGTTAATTTGGTTTCTTGCTTTTTTTCCTGAAGCTGGAATGAATAACTTGTACTTAATGACCATTTTGGCTAAAAATTAAAAGGAGACTTTTGAACAGTGCTGTAATCTGACAGGGACATGAAAACTTTTTATAAATTACTTTCTGTTGGTGAAAAACAAGAGTATAAAAATATATGTTTAAGAACCTAGCAGAAATCTCCTTGAAATAGCCTCCTTTTGCCTTCCCACCCACTTCAAATTCTAGTTTCATAGTTTCAGTATGAAGTCACCCAGCACCTCATTCTACACTTCAGTCCAGTTCAGACATCTGACTGAGCTCTGAGCTCAGCTTACATAGGCTTTATAATAGAACACAATGTGAACTACTTATAGACAGCTTTGAGCATAATTATTTAAAATTATGCTCAAAGCTGTAATAATTATTTGCTCAAAGCTGCAGTAATTATTTAAAATCTTAGTTACACACTAAGAAAGTTGCATGCACTCCCACAGTGTCGCATCAGCCCATGTCAAGCTGTGCTTTGAATCAGTCTGTGACACTTTTACTCCTTAAAAACCAGCACACATTTATTCTTTTGATCAAAACTGAAGCGGAATCTCAAACGAAATGGCCAATTTGGACCATCGCGGAAAATTCATACTATATTACAGTTCAAGACTGATCTTTTTTCATTTAATGTTTTTATCTTTGAATGATTCCTTTATAGTTATAGTCACACATACCGCAAAAGAATCTCTTTGCATGTGAAAGCAGTTATAGGTCAAATACGGCCAAAAGTATGCGGACATGCCTCCTTATTTTTGATGACCGGCTCCAATTGAGTTCAGTGGTTCTGGGATGCCATCTTTCCCATAAGTCAGTTTGTGAAATATCTGCCTGGCTAGGTCTGCCCCAGTCAACTGTAAGTAATATTATTGTGAAACAGAAACATCTGCAGCCCAACCCAGTCCACCCATGCAAACCCACGGCATCTGAGTGCTGAAGCCTGTAGAATGGAAAAACTTTTCTCTGCACAGTACAGTTCCAAACTGTCCATGGAGGCAATATTGAAACTGAGCACCAGAACTTTCTCGAAATGGATTTTCTTGGAAGATCATCTGAACACAAGCCCAAGAATACCATGTACAATGCAAAGCATCAGCCATCAATGTGCTCTGGAGTGATGGAAGCGTGTTCTCCGGACTGAAGAATCGTGTTTCACTATCCAGCAGTCTGACTGATGAAGCTGGATTTGGCGGATGTCTCCTACGAGAAGGCATATTGCCAACAGTAAAGCACAGAGCCTTGACCTTGACCTCAACCCAACCGAATGCCTTCAAAATGAATCTGAGCTGCGTCTTCTCATCCAACATTAGTGCCAGACTTCCTAAATGTTCTGTTGACTGAATTGGCTTAAAGCTCCACAGATACACTCTACAATCATGTCTCAGAAGAATTGTGGCCATCATAGCCATAAAAGTTGTAGGACAACTCCATATTGTTTCCAATGGGATGCATTTGGCCATATTGTTTGCCACACATTATGAAAAGTCAAGAATGTGGAATGATTATTGGACCGATTGCTAAATGTTTTTACTTCATTTTCCAAATGAAATGTCCTGACTGCTCTGTCAGATCACTTTGTTTCAGGTATAGTTCTCTGAGAAGTGAGAACATTCCACACAGCAGAACCTCCCTATATATGATCTTAATATACTTTACATACATATATAAGCAGGATAATCCTACAGATAATCCTATAATTGGTTCCAGCATTGTGAGAAATGCTATTGCTTGCAATATAGATTCTTTCAATTGCTCAGATAATTTCCATTTGCATCTTTCACAGCTTTGTAAACGAACTCTAATCACGGTGTAATCTCTGTATTTATGTATATGCTCTGACTCTGGTTGTGTCTTGGCATTCCCAGTGTCTCAGTGACTTATTCATACCAGATAAAAGTCAGTGAAACACATACTATCAGGGAAGGTCTAGAGGTAGCTGAGTGTTTTCTAGCAATGATACACTATATGGACAAAAGTATTGGGACACCTAACCAATACCCCAACAGGGACTCTAATGGCATTGCGCTCAAGTACATTGCACAGTTTTTGTGCTTACAAGTTTAGAACTCTTTGGCTATGGAACCCACAGAGCAGTGTGGACCAAGAACCTTAGCAGACACTCCTTTGTGACTTATCTCACGAACCAAAGGTGCAATCCTATCACAGGACCACACTTGAATCACTGAGCTCTTCAGAACAACCCAGTTTGTTTCACAGAAGGTTGTAAATGGAGACTGCCTGGCTGGGAGCTTGATTTTATACACCTGTGGCAATGGGTATGATTTATAGGCCTGAATTAAAGACTCAACTAGTGTGTCCCAGCACTTTTGTCCATAGTGTAGGTGTTGCTGGTAGGAGAGGGAGGCCAAACTGATATTATTTGTTAATATAATTTGACCCATCCCATAGTGAATGGTGACATCATCAAGAATTTAGACATCTTAGAAGAAGGTAAAAGGCACGACATTCTGACGGAAGAATTTGAGCTTTTATATGGTATGATCTGATGAAAGACTGATGAAGGACTAAATAAAGGTGTGATTGTAGCAGTTCAGCACTTTTACTGATCCTTCGCTGCAGTAAGGCCTTAGATAAAGCTGGGAGAGGCAGTGATACTGCAGGCTTGGTCCTACAGTACCGAGGGCTTTCCCTGGTGAAGGAATGAAGGGGTGCCCCTCTCTCTGCCTGCGGCTGTTGCTGTTCCGTCTGAAAAGCATGTGGAAGCCATTTTGACTGGAGCTGGCCCACCAGTCATATAAATAAAGAGGCAGCAGATGGAAGTGGTTAGTGTACCTCTGGTTACATGAATGTGGGGATGTAAGTGTGTAAATATGTGTGTGTGTGTGTGTGTGTGTGTGTGTGTGTGTGTGTGGGTGGGTGTATGTGTGTATGTGCTGGCATGTGTGTGAGTGTGTGTGTGTGTGTTTGTGTGTGTGTATATGTGTGTGTGTGTGTGTGTGTGTATGTGTGTGTGTATGTGTGTGTGTATATGTGTGTGTTTGTGTGTGTGTGTGTATGTGTGTGTGTGT
>JBBPCY010000039.1:4624810-4648397 GCA_037974405.1 Brachyalestes nurse | reverse complement strand
CTGGATGGGGTTGAGGTCAGGACTCTGTGTGGCCAGTCAAGTTCTTCCACACTGAACTCCTCCAGCCATGTCTTTATACACAGTCCTGCTGGAATAGACAAGGTTCTTCCCCAAACTAGGTCCACAAAGTGGGAAACATGGCATTGTTCAAAATGTCTTGGTCTGCTAAAGCATTAAGACTGCCTATCATTGGAAGTACGAGTCCACCTGAATTCAATAATAAAGAGGTCTGTCCCAATACTTTTCTCCATGCAGTGTATATTAGTGTGCAAATGAAAACAATTATTAGTATGTGATTCCAAACGTTTCAGTGATGGTGCATATTCAACACAGTGCAGTCCAGTAGTCAAAGGTGTTGTAATGAGACCTGCATCACTGTGTCTCTCCGCACTGACATGAGGAGGTTTATCTGCGGTGTGCTCTTCTGTCTGAGAGTGTCTGCGGTGACCTCGGCCTGGACCCCCCTCCCCCAGCACACTGGCCACCGAGTCCAGAGGAATAGCTTGACTCTCCTAAACCACATGACACACAGACCTTCTCTTTAGACATTAAAGGTCAACAAGCTGTTCTTTCAAGGCTGTCTATAAAAAACTCCTTCAAAGGCTAGAGTGAATACTGCAGCTTTTCAATTACAGAATATTACAACTACTCACATAGCAATGAATTACACTTATATTCATTTTGTATTCTCCTAAAATAAGTAATGTAAAATAACCATTGTCAGAAATCAGCACAACTTCTGAAGGCTACAGGCTTTTTAGTCACTGTGGTTTTGCACTCTAGTGGGGTGTGATATGTGCTTCTGACCGTGTTGAAGAGCTCCGTGGTCAGTCCTAGGTAGTTGTGCAAGGCGAGGAATGTCACTCTCTGCAGCCGCACCATGATGATCTGGGTAAACACACACTGAACGTGAGTTTCAACACTCCACTAAAGCCATAAACAGCTTGGAGTGAAGCCTATTCAGGGACAATTTTGGAGTCTGGTGTAAATTAACAAAGAATAAATTCCACTTTTTATCTTAAATATCTCAGAATAATCACAGACTGTATTCAAGATGCATTTACTTTACTGATTATGATTCATAATAGTACTTAGTTTATTGATAATGTCATAATAATTTTAGTATATTTTTATACAAACAAATTTGTGAATAAAGCAGTAAAAAAAATGTTAAAAAGACTGTTTCATTAAAAATCTGTGTCATTACTAATCATGTTATGCCTAATAAAAGATCAAAAGTAAAAAAAGAAAGAAAGAAAGAACATTTTACTATAAGAGTTATTTCCAGAGGATGTCAGGCTGTGGGAGAGAGACTCTACCTGAATGACGCGGACCAGAGTTTCAGGATATTTCTCAAACACTGACTGGAAGGCGGCTGCTGGCAGGCGGAGCACTGTGGTGGGAGAGGCGGCTCTGGCTGATACGGTCTTATAGGGGGCTGGATATCCCTGCACACGATGAAGACAAGAGGACACATCAGATGAAGAAAGATGGATTCAATCATCTACTGTAAGAGAAGGAGTTCTACTAGATCTCACCGTGATGATATCCAGGATGCTGAGCAAACTGTGAACACTGTCTCCAGGCAAAACGTGCTTCACCACCAGCTCTGTGCCATCCTAAAACAGAACAGCAAAAAATCATTACAATTTAAAAAAATACTAATAATAAAACGCACTGGCCACTTTATCAGAAACCCCTTCCCTGAAGAATACTTAGCATTTTTGGATTTAGTTATTTAAAAAAAGGAAACTATTACAGATTACTCATTACTTCATAATGTGCAATATTGTGCAGTGTTCTAGTGGGTGCTAAAACATTATCATTGTGTGTGTTATCCATAATACACTCATGGAAAACAAAAATAAGAGACCACTTTTTTCTGCTCACTGTTTGTACATTTTGCAGCAGTGTGTGTGTGTAAAATGCACAGGCTGCTATTCTTATCTGAACTATTGCAGTGTGAGCTGTGTAAAAATAAGAAATGCCTCCATATGTGTTGTGAGTGCAGTAGTGTGTGTGTGCGCGTGTGTGTGTGTTGTGAGTGCAGTAGTGTGTGTGGAGCAGTTTTTCTATGTGCTGTATTCAAGCGGCTTCGCTCCTGATTCAGTTTGTGATGGATGAAACAGAGGCACACACACACACTCTGCTCTTAACATCACTATTTTAATTGTTGCGATTGTAAAATAATGTAAGAGTGTTGTGTAGCTTAACATTTCCAAGGTATAATACATGATTTATATGTATTATTTTTACATTTGTTGTTTGAAATTTTGAATCAAATGTGGTCAATAGTGTATAAAACAACAGTGACATTCAGACACACTCCCACAAACAACAAAAGCAATAACCAGAAAAAAATTATGTGGCCTCATATAAAAATTATGTTTTTCGTAGCTGTAGTCTCACCATGTGAAATGTGAAAAATACTGATGTCAATATTACTTATATACTACCGCAACAGACTTCACAATTTGTGCAATTAGTAATTCACATAACAGTACATTATTAGTAATAATACCCCAGCATTTGTGTATATAGCAGTGTATTTTTATATTGAGATTTCTTCTGCAGATTTGTTTTTTTTTTTTAATTATTGCATTTTTTAAAATTATTGTTCTCGTCTTTGTTTCTCTGTGTCATAACATAAGCAATTTCTTCCTGGAATACATTACTCATTAGTTCTGAGACAAAATAACCTCACTACTCATTACTTTACTCCTGCACTTTGCTAAAAACCCACACACATCTGTACCAGCTGGAAGCTAGTTCTTACACTCTCATGAATGCAAAGGTCCAGACGGCCGCTCTGCACCACGAAGATGCTGTCATCGATGTCTCCGGGCCGAAAGAGCCCCTCGCCCTGCTGCAGCTCCACAAACACCATGTGACGACACAGCTCCAGAAACAGAGGCTTCTCAAAGTGGCCCAGCACCCTGGACAGAAAACACCACTCACATTTGACATAACGCACTAGTTGCAGTGTCAAACATTGATCCGGGTACAGTTCAACTCTTAGTTTCATGTTCAAGTGTCCCCTTGGTATGAACATCAGATTTTACTTAAACAATGATTTGACAGCTTTCTTTTCTAAAATACTAGTGGAAGCATCTTGGAACTGTTAAGTAAAGTGGTCCTAATAGTCACACGAGAGCACACAGCACAGCACACAGCGTGCACAGTATGAAATTCTATCTCTGCATTCAACCCATTCACCAAGCGAAGCACCATGGATGTGAGCCAGTGATCTTCTGATTCAGTGCCTGGCTACTGTTGAATCCCCAGGAGTCCAATTATAACAAGAAGATTAAATAGGTGGGCTCCGGTTGCTTTATCAACGTAGTACTTTTGCCAGTCATTCCTTCAATTTTTGATTTTTAGATTTTAGCAGGAATCTTCGCAAAAAAAAAAATTAAATACACTATATGGACAAAAGTATTGATATCTGATTTTCAGGGTTTGGGCCCTTACTTCCAGTGAAGGACAGTCTTAATACTTCAGCAGACCAAGACAGTTTGGACAGCACCATGCTTCCAACTTTGTGGACCCAGTTTGACGAAGAACCTTTTCTATTCCAGCATGACTGTGTCCCAGTGCACAAAGCAGCTCCATAAAGACATGGCTGGAGGAGTTCAGTGTGGACGAACTTGTCCTGACCTCAACCCCATCCAGCACCTTTGGGATGAACAGTCAGACCTTCTCGTCCAACATCAGGGTCTGACCTCATAAATGCTCTACAGAATAAATGGGCACAAATTCCCACAAAAGAAAATCTTGTGGAAAGCCTTCCAAGAAGAGTGGAAGCTGTTACAGCTACAGGAGGGAAGTATTTGAATGTCATTAAAGTCTCTGTTGGTGTAATGATCAGGTGTCCTAACACTTTTGGCCATATAGTGTATGTTAACACATCTGAACAAGGAAAAACATGTAGTCAAGACAATTTGTAAAGCTATGCGTCCCCAAAAGTCTAATGAAAGGTCCAGGAAAGGTAAAGATCCTTCATTAAACCTGAAGGTGTGGAAAAGCCTGATGGAACCCACCTGACATTCTTCAACATGTACAGGACCTCTGAAGGTAGGTGACAGTTTTGCACATCAAACTCAGTCAGATCGGCCTCTAGGACCGAGGGAGGGGGCTCTTTGGGCTGGAGGGTGGGAGGCTCCCGACGAATACGCAGGATCCTTATGTAATAAAATGGAGAATGTGAGAATGACACGGGCAACCTGGCTCAATAGGTAACCAATGAGACTGTATGCGATTTTATCGTGCACATACTTGCGTGCTATTGAGAGGACTTTGGGTCTCTTTCTGGTTCGCTTTTGAGACACTGGGCCTGAACTGGCCGGTGATGATAAAGTCTGGACCTGAATTTTCAAAGCAAATTTACAATTTACATGTAAAACCGACAGTGTTATAACCAGGAAAATATCATAGCTTACATGTACATCTAGATAGGATCATTCTATTGTCCAAGCAATGGTTCCTTTCAGGGTTGTAGAACTTATTTTTGATGAATTCATCAATATATAGTTGTTGTCTGAACAAAACCTCATATCTCCATTTTTGTTAAGAAGTTAGGAAGGTTTTTGCTTCTTGACATTTTGGACATAAAGGGTTACTAACACTAACCATGTATTCATCATTCTTATCATTTTAATATATGATCATAAACAACATGAGGCAAATTTAAGAGAGATCATGCATTCTAGTCCTCTACAGCAACACTGTTGACGAGTAACATTGCTGACATTTTTAACATTTTAGGCCTATACTCAGTATGGAAGCTTAAAACCGGTACATGACTTGCTGGAACTGCATTTCAATTAACATTATACATGTTTACATTCACCAACTTATACCGTAGTTGGGGAAAAAAGTCATGTGATTTACATAACATCTTATGACACTAGGACAAACAGACACACAAAATTGACCATCTTACAAAAAATGACATAATAGACATTTTATAATAAATAATAATAAGCAATTCCCTCAGGGATCAATGAGGATTTCTGATCAATTTCTGATTCTGAAATGTGTCATGATTGTCTACTGGCTGTTATAGATGAAAAACCTTTACAAAACCAGGCAAAATGCAAAAATTACATTGAAATTAATTAATAAATGAAATAAAAGTAATATATTTTTGCACGAAACTGGTCATCCTTTCAAGTCTTTTGGCATAATATGAAAATGCATTAAAACAATGCCAATCCAAAATATTTATTGATGAAAATGCATCATAGATTTTTTCCAAGTCATACCTTTCTCATTATTTTTCTGCCATAAAACATCACTTTATCCCTTTTCCTGAAGCGATACTGGGGGGCTCCAGCTTGTTGTTCTCCTGAGAAGAATCCACCCAGACAACAGTGAGTAAAATACAGAAAGTCACCTACATATTTATCCGCAACAACGAGATGCTGTACATACTCGCTCTGTATCTTCTGTACAGAAACAATATAATAATACTAATGAGGGAGACGGCAACCAGCACTCCAATCAGCACACCCGTCCACTGGAAGAGAGAGAACAGTTCTGTTAGAAAACACCACATTACAGAGACCAAATCTGACCAGAAAACAGCCAGGAATTTGTCGTTTTAAATTAAACCACAAGAAAACGTCGCACAAGTCTTTTGCTATAACTGAACTGAGCTGAGCTGTCTCTCTGACAGACATTTTAACAGGTCTCTCGACCACTCTCTCTCTCTCTCCGAATATGTTTCAGAGGTCTCTCAATCATTTTTTAAGTGATCAATACACAGCCCCTGATCAACTGAACACAACGTTTTATACAAGCACACTTGTATAAATGAACGGCTGATAGGAGTATCAGTCACTGCAATTTATCCAATAAGGAAATTTTTTGTACCATCAGAGTACATCAGGTCTTAAATAGCTGAGCCTGGGGTCTGAGCCAGAACAGCCCCTGATCCTAGCAGCCAGCCACACTGGACCAGGCACTCAGACCCACTAACCAGCTCCCTGACAAAATGGTCTCTGTTGCTTATTTTGTCACATACAGTACTGGAGAAATCGTGTGAAGGTGTGTTATTCTATTGTTATTTCATGGTTATAATTGTGGCTTGCGATGCCTTGTACGCGGACGCCGAAGCCATTATATTAGTGGGAGACGTGCCTGCCCCCTTTTTATAAGTCATTAGTTTTGTCACCTCTACTTATCCACTATTTATGAGTGAAACAGGCGAAACATGCCAGAAAACACAGTACTACAATGTTAAAAGTCTGTAATGTTGATTAATAATTCACTCAAATGCCAAAAATCATTAAACTTTTTTCCTCCTTTTACAGCAAAAATGTGTGCAATTAATTTTGAATAATTAAAAAGAACTCTTGTAATTAAATTAACCTTTAAAATACTCTGACACCCCCAATAAAAACTAAACTTAAGAAGAACAACAGTTAGCACCAATTAACATCAAATGTTTTCATTATATGGAGGTTCACTGAACTAGAAGAAGGTTTTTCACACTTTCCATTACATCTCAGTTACAGAAACCGTTCTTTAAAGAACCACCTTCTGAAAGCTCCTACAGGGAACCAATAGTGGTTCATCACCAATCCTTTACAAACAGAATTTTTAAGAGTGTACAATAGGGAAGGATATAATGAAGGAACATGTCAGTGTACCATGGTGGTGTGCAGTTGGTCTTCCATAAAGTGCTGCACTCGCACCCTGATATCCTCTCCATAGGGCAGTAGGGTCTGTAGAGTAAAACAATCAAGTGTTATTCCCTCACACAGGCTTGGCATCCATAAAGTCAAACACACAACTGTTCCACACACTCCTATCAACCCCTCGGTAATGCTCTGCTGGGTGTGCAGCCCACTGCCATCTTCAGTAAGATTAAACATAACTGGCTGGCATATTAAAGGGGAGTTTCTGTGATTTTGCAGGTGATAGGAACCAGGAGTCACAACTTCTACAATATAAACAGTCATTTTAATTTCTTTCCAAAACAACCAGTGAACCAGTGTCTTCCGAGCTTGTATGTGTAACGATAACTGCTAAAATAATGGTCAATCTGACAAAAAAAGAGATCATCTTTGCCTTACAAAGCCCTGTGTTGCTGTAGGTCAAACCCTACCATAAAACAAAGAACATCTAATCTTCTTTTTTATTTTTCTACTGTTTTGTCTCTTTGGTCCTCAGCCCACCCTAAAGACTACATTTTTACACCAAAACAAAAAATCAGAGCACATTAGATTTAGGTGAATAACTTTGTGATGTAGCTTGTATAGGCCTTAAAATGTTTTGGACGTCTGGTTCCCATCACTCCCATTGCAAACAGATCTCCATGTCCCTCCAGAAACCTCAACCACTTTGTAAACATCTTAATCACCGACTTATGGGATTTTGCAGTTATCTGTCTCATGCAATCATTAACCCCAAGCTCTGGAATGAGCCAGCTCTCTGTGTTAGGCAGGCCCCCACATAGTCAGCCTTTAAATGCTATCTTTAAATTTGAATTTGAGAGTTTGTTTCAGTGTCCCAAGTTTTTCTCTGTATATGAGGCCTGGCCAGACACTGCTTTTCTAATTTGCTGTTTGTTTTATCCCCATGTAATGTAACCTGTTTTAGTTCCTTATATGTATGTATATATGTGGCTGCTTTAAATGTGCTTTAGAAATAAACTCAAACTTGTTCAGAAATTGTGAAAACACAATGAAATTCCCCTTTAAGCTCTGTAACCTCTATTAATGATGAAATCACCCCTGGCACTGCAATTTAATTCAGGTGCAAGAAATTATTTTTTTATTAAAAAAATAAAAAACATCATGGTGAAGGTTCTTACCGGGTATATACTGCAACTATCCTCTTCTTCTCTGCCAGCCATTTCTTGCACAGAAAACAAGGTTAAACTCAAGAGTGTAAATGTGTGCACGTACCTCACATGACTCGATTAATAGGCTTATCTCCCTTTTGGTGTCAGTGTGAGAGGTTCACGAAACTGCTGGCTAGATTTGGTCACAGGGGACACAGGAAAGAAGGTGCAGGGGTCCGGGACAAATACAACACTAAGACAAGCAACCACAGACAGGGGTGTGCGGAGCAGGCCGTGCCTTCGTTCCAGTAAACAACAGGTTTTACTACTGCAAAAATGACTCAAGCTGGAGTAGAAGCAAAGATCTGTAGAAACAAATCTGTAGTTTGCTGGAAATCATTTAAAATAGTCTTGGTTATATTTTAGTCATTTGGATTTAGTCATTTTAATTTTAATTTCCCATTTAGTAATTGCCATTTTTATGATAAAAAATAAATATAAAATAAGATAAAGAACTTTATTTTTAACAAAAAAGAATAAAGATAATAAGACAATAGAATGTTTAATAAAAGACAATAAACAATAGTGAAACCCAACGACAAGAACATCTGTCTAAAAATAGCAGTGTAACACCGTCACTGGTGTGTGTAAAGGTTTAGTGTACAGTACACACTCTTTACACACAGCAATGCCACATCGTTACACTGAGATTTGCTACACTGAGATTTGCTACACTGAGATTTGCTACACTGAGATTTGCTACACTGATGTTCTAGTCATTGTGTTGTATCATTGTTTATTGAATGTTTTTATTCTCCTCTCGATAAATAAAGTTCTTTATCTTGTCTTAATTCCTTTTCTTCAGAGTGGGTTTAGGCTCCTCTCCCCACCTTGGCAGTAACAAGACAGCAATCCCCCTCAAAAAACAACTGAAATCCAAAACAAGGCAACAACAGTTCTGAACAGGTTAAGATATCATCTGTCAAGAATCATCTGTTAAGATAATATACATACAATAGCATAAACACTATACAATATACCAGTATAATATAAAAATACACTATACAAATATTATAAAAACGTAAATGTAGAAGTTTGTGTGTATGTACATATATTTATATATACATACACACATACACATGTACACACTGGATGGATGTATGTATAGATGTGCACAGTGGATAAGATCTCTCTCTATATCTATAGGCGTGTGTGAACAAAGCCGATTATTTATCTGACAGAGCACTGCACCTGCAGCTGAAAAAGCAGAGCAAAAGTCCACTGTAACCTGACTCCCCCTACCCACCACCATCACCCCCTCCAGCTAACACAGTCCCACACTTCTCTCACTCTCTTTCAAGGGGAAATCAAAGACTATTGCATGGGAACTCGAATAAAGTAAAACGCCTGCACACATCTAGAGCAACTAAAAGACCTTCTGGGAATAAATTTACGGCTCTAACGTCGGAGAGAAGGAGTCTGAGAGAAGGAGTGAGGCATAAAATTCAGGAGATGTTGTTTACACACCAACAAACCATGTCGAGTAATCAGATCCACACACAGACATGTGCTGGAAATCAACAACCACATTACAGAAACGTGCGTGGGCTCATATCACAGTTGTAAAGTGAAAACAGGATAAAATGCACGGATTACTTACTGAGTTTTTTCCTAAGCCCCTTCCTTTAGTGTGCAACAAACTTGCCTGGTTCAATCAAAACACATTCACTCACATCCCCTCTCTGGCTCTTAGAAACGCTTGGCCAGTAAGTGAGCTTCTGGTTGGGCGACGTGAAACTGCTTGGCCTATCAGGAGCGACTTCTTTCATACACCCCTTCTGTGTTTGCACCGTTGGCTCCTGTCTTGTGTACACGCTGTTCAAGGTGAGTGTGCTCTAAATGTGCACTTTCTTCTGATTTTAAGACTCTTTCTAGTCTTATCTTTTCTTGTATAAGGTCCTCACAATCTATGCGTGATGCTTTTGAGACTAGTTTCCATTTATTTTCCCCCTTTCAAGAGGTTTTGGGCACTTAGTGAGCTAAAATGCTAGTTTAGGTTAACGTTAGCCTGTGAAGGGACACTATGGCCAAAAGTATAGGGACACTCCTAATTATTGAAGTCAGGTGTATAAAAGCAAGCATGCCAAGACATTTTGGACAGCGCAATGCTTTGTGGAAGATCCTTTTCTATTCCAACATGACACTGCCCCGGTGCACAAAGTAAGCTCAATAAGGACATGGTTGGATGGGTTCAGTGTGGAAGAACTTGATCTACCAGCACAAAGCCCTGACCCCAACCCCATCCATCACCTTTGGGATGAACTGGAACGGAGATTGTGAGCCAGGCCTTCTCGTCCAACATCAGTGTCTGACGTCGTAAACCGAATGAATGGGCACACATTCCCACAGAAACTCAAATCTTGTGGGAAGCTTTACAAGAAGAGTGGAAGCTGTTATATCTGCAAATTATTGCATTGTTTTTCCAAATCATTCAATCTAAATACATCTCCTTATGCGTTTTGGAGGCTCACTGCCATATTTCAGCCACTTGCGATATCAGTATTGCAGAGGCCGATATGTCCACACCAAGATAAACAAAAAATGGCTATTAACGTTTGTGTGGTGGTGTATTAAAATACCGATTATTTAAAAAAGTTGATTCTGTTTATAAAATAGTTAGATTTTTTTAAATGTCAAGACTAATTCTGTCATTAAGCATTGGTATATAAATGGTGAAATCACCCATGGCACTGCAATTGAATAATAATAAAAAATATATGTATATATATATATATTTTTATTCGATTGCAGTGCCAGGGGTGATTTCACCATTATTGGGGTTTCTGAGCTTAAAGGGAATTTCATTTTCATGCATATAGTGTAATTTTATATTATACTGTTGTGTTGTATAGCTTTTATTCTATTGGTTATTTAAATGCTGATTCTACTTTCTTCTCTTGTTCTGCCTACTTTGCTGCTGTAGCAATGCAAATTTCCCATGTGACTAGTAAAGGGTTCTCTTATGTTATGTGCCATTCTCTAAATTGTTTAATGTCCTGTTTCAGGCTGAGTTGCACGGATGGGGCTGCTGTCAGCGCTGACCCGCGCTCTGGTCCGGGGAGCGGACCGCACGGCTGAGATGACAAGCAAGCGTGGCCCTCGGACGTTTTACAAAAGCAGAGGAGCCAGGCCAGCTGGAATACTGACATCCAGCAGGAAATTCATCCCTGTGCGCGAAATGATACCTCAGTTTGTAGTGCCAAACCTTGAGGGATTCAACCTAAAACCCTACGTGTCCTACAAGACCCCTGAGGGGACAGGACAGCCCATGACAGCAGAGGAATTGTTCGCACAGGTGGTGGCTCCACAGATTGAGAGGGACATTGAAGCAGGCACGTTTGACCAGGAACAGCTGGAAAAATACGGATTAGAGAAAACGCAGGATGGGAAATTGTTCAAACTACATCCCAAAAACTTTGTTCGTTAAATGCATATTCTTTTTTATGGTGATTATCAGTGCACTGCAGAAAAACAGCTTGAAATTCTCCAGACGTCTTCCATAGAGGACTGCTGAGGTACCTGTTGGTTGGACATCAACACTGAGACTGGCCAATTACAAACGGAAATGTTTAAAACTTAAAAGCTGTTACATCTAAAAAAAAAAAGCAATTTGGACATTGTTGGAGTCCTACAGCATGTGCTGGAAGCTGTGTTCAGTATCTTTTTGAGTCGGCCTCTTGGAGCTCTAAAAGTGGTTCAGAATAAGAAATAAAACTTGCATATCTAAATATAACTGATTTATTGCTATTTGTTTGCATCTGTAACTGGTTATAAAATGGATGTAAATATAGCACTCAACAGGAGGAACAAATAGGATAAACTTTAGTTTCATGTAAATGCACATAAAAAATGTCCAACGTAAGAAAATTTTAGAGGGGAACTCCACTGATTTTCCCAAACTTCTGCATAACAATAATTAAGCAGTTTCCTCAAGGATAAATCGTTTTCTGATAACGATCGTTAAGATTAGTGGTGGCACAGTACTATGTTTTATGCCCAATATCAGTCTGATACCATCTTATTCTCTCTCTCAACCAATTAAGTTATTTATACATTTGTCTGGGTGCAATTTGAATCTGAAATGGCTCCATACATCATTTATATATATCCCAGGACTGCTAGTAACACCACTGAGGTTCCCTTGAGTAAGTTCCCCCCCACCAGGCGTTGTGTTCCTGGCTACCTGCTGCTTCACTTGGTGAATGGGTTAAATACAGAGAAAGATTTTCGTGCTGTTCAGACTGTGTTGTGGTGTGTTCAAGTATGACAGAATCAGATTGGTCACTTTATATATGTTAGTAATAAAGGTTTTATACCCATACAATGTATTATCTGTCCATGATGGAAGTCTGCACCCATTGCTGAATTGCCAGTTAGACATATACACTGTGCAGAAGCTTGTATTTAAATTCCTACACAATGCGCTATATTTAGCGAGCAACTGAGACAGCCTTGCTACTCTTTGAGGATAGAGATGTCAGGACATGAGTAACACACATGAGTAAGTGTAATTAAGGAGTAGCTTGATCGGTCAGGCCTTTTACAATACCTGATCCAGTGATTTCGGCATACCCTGGATCAGAACACAGTAGTTTGGAGTATGTTTAAGTGAATATTTCCATTCTAGAGAAACTTAAGGGACAGAATTATTCACAGTAGTGCTAATTATTTTACCAATTATTACCACATTATTTAAAAACTCAGAAGATGTGGTTTCACTGGGGGCAGCCGGTGGCCCCTGCGATCAGAAGGTTGTGGGTTTGAATCCCAGGACTGCTAGTGGCACCTCTGAGTTTCCCTTTAGCAAGGTACCATCCCCACACACTGCTCCGTGGACGTCCATTGCTTCACTTGGTGAACGGATTAAATACAGAGAAAGAATTTTGTGCTGTTTACACTGTGTGCTGTGAAGTGATCACGTATGACAAATGGACACTTTACACTTCACCGGTTGTTGTAGACAGTAAATAAAATGCATTTGCACTGTATGAATGATTTCTATCGTCAGTACTGAAAAAATCCAGGTTTCTGTAGAATCGTTCATTTAAAAGCTATGACATCCATTGAACTGGGCAAAAGTTTTGAAGAATCAGTGGAATTCCTCTTTAAAGTCCAATACTTTATAGAAAATGCTGGATGTTGTTCCTTAAAGGAATACTAGTGTTTTTTTTTCAACTGAATCTCTAACTGCTGTGTCTGTAACATGTAATTTATCATGGGCAATAATTTAGTTGAATTTAGAAAAGCCTCATGGTGGTAGTAGCCTAGCGTGTAAAACATTTGTCTGTGAACACGACGACCACAAAGTTGCAGGTTATCGTGTTCACAGACAAGACACTTCACCCTCCAGGGGGGACTGTCCCTGCAACTAGTGATTGTAAGTCGCTCAGGATAAGATGCCACTTTACCTCAAAACACGCATAATGGAAGCCAGCACCTTTCCATTGGCTTTTGTAATAAGTATTTTTCAGTAGAATAGATCAAAAAGTTGCAGCAGGTTAGAGATTAGGTTGAAAAACACTGGGCTTTTCCTTTAACTATGTTGTCTGTTTAGCTCTGAGTAATTCTTCGAAGACCGTCACCAGTATACTTTAAAAGGTGTGTCCATCCAAAGATGAATGCTCACGAAGAGGGAGCAGGTTCAGTCTCTTCTCTGCCTGATTGTGTCTCAGCCTCCTCTGGGCTCCAGTCCCATCTCCAAACATGCAGCATGTGGTCATAGAAGGAGCAGGTGGCCAGCAGGCAAGACATGGAGGCCGAGTTCTCCCCCAGACTGGGGAGAGAAGCTTGGGGTGGTAGAGTGGTCTTCTCTGGTGGGACAGCGTGGTCAGGTATGTATCGCCCGGAGTCGTCCTCCAGGGAGGTGTCAAAGCTGGCAGTTGGGGACTCATACTGGATCCTAAGGTGGCCTCCAGGCTCTGTAAACTCCACAGTGGCTGGAGCTGGTTCCTGAGGGGAGGAGGGTGGGGGGCTGCTCAGAGGAAGATATGACCAATCTGCACCGTAGGCTAAAGAATTGTGCAGGATGTAAGAAGCAAGGATAGGACACGGTTCTTCATTTCCATCTGTGGAGAGAAGCACAGAGAAGAAATAAAACAATTTGCAGCTAATAGGAATTGAATAGCAATTTACATCATCTCAGTCCTAACAACTACACCATTGGGACACGCCTGTTCTTCAGGGTTTCACTATAGTGACAAAAAAAAAAGACTACAATGGAACTATACAGAAGTGTTTAAATATCTGTAGAATTCCCCATTAAGGTGGTTTGAGGCAAATGCATGATTTAGGCATGCATGAAAAGTACCCAGTACATCCGACAGGGACTTGGGTTGCTGGTCTTACCCATGGCTTGCTGGCAGTGAAGAATGTGGAAGTCGTTGTGCATGCATGCAGCCAGGAGCAGGTGTTCTTGAGTGGGATGCCACTTGAGTCTCCACACTCCTCCACCCACTGCAGTTTCACTGAGGGGCTGCCGCAGGTTCCTCCCGTCCCACAGCAGCACGTTTTCATCATAACTAAGGAATATAGTGTTTATTCAGTAATACAGCAGATTACTGTAAAGCCCTTATGTTTGGTCTCCCAATTAGAAACCATGGGACGTTCAAAAGTTTCTGCACTTTTTTAACTAGATTTCAAAAACAAATTACATCACTTTTCTACGGTATTGGAAATTTCGTATTAATGCTTATGCACATAGCTCTCAGTCATTTTCCACTTTACGAAACACGTACTTTTCTACTGATCCTGAAACTTGCTAAAAAAGATACACGAACAATAGTCAGCAGATAGAAGTGGGTCAAAACCAGTTCTTTGGCTACATAAGAGAGCAGGACTCTGAGACTTCAGCTCACTGTTTTTCCTGACTGTCCAACTCTTTGCTTTGCTAATAAAAGGAGATTCTTTAAGGACTTGTTATGTACGTTGGTGTGTGATTCTAAGGCGAATTTCCACGACACTACATAGTTACTCTCCTTTATGCTGCAACTTCCCCAGTGTCACATGACACTCTCAGACACGCCCAGTTAGTACTCTCCCAGCCTTCACCATTTCCACCAAAAATATAAAGTGCAGAAACTTTTTGAATGTGCCTCGTACCAGACTCCTTACTCATCCTAAACGTACCTCTCATCACTCCTGTCCTCTATCATCTGTACTGGTTAACAGTATCCCTCCACATTCAGTATAAAATCCTTTAGGGTAAATTTGGTTAGACTAAATTTGATTCACCTGCCAGTAGCTAAAATGTGCTCTCGATGAGGATTGCTGTGGATGCTGCAGACTCCCATTGAATGCCTGTCATTGAAACAACAAAAATAGAAATGTGAAAACTCACAATCCAGGTATGAGTCTGGCCGGATGCTTCAAAATATTTGATTTGGACAAAAAAAGCCTCCCACCTTTTACTGGTGAAAGTAGGAGAAGGACCCACTCTGAGATCCCAGCCTTTGAGTTTGCAGTCATCGCCACCTAGAACAGCCACACAGCAACATCACAAACATAACAGTCAAAGACACACAATTTGTTGAATCCAGTCAGCCCAGCACAGTCCAAAGTCTCTTTAGTTGAGCCTAAATCTGTCAGCCTTTACTTGGAATTTGAACCTTTCGTAGGCAACATTTCAGTTTTTTTTTTTAAATTACCCATTGTGCACACACTGTGACTTGTGAAAACATTTGAGACTTGTGAAATTTTTGGATGGATGGATAGATAGATGGACACCATGCTCCCAACTTTGTGGACACAGTTTGGGGAAGACCCTTTTCTATTCCAGCATGACTGTGTCCCAAAAAGTGAGCTCCATAAAGACATGGCTGGATGGCCTGACCTCATAAATGCTCTACAGAATGAATGAAAACAAATTCACCACAGAAACTCCAAAATCTTGTGGAAAGTCTTCCAAGAAGAGTGGAAGCCGTTATAGCTGCAAGGGGACTAACTCCAGATTGAAGTCTATGTTTCTGAATGCAATGTCATTAAAATCCCTTCTGGTGTAATGGTCAGGCGTCCCAATACTTTTTTGTCCATTTAGTGTGCGCGGCTTACCAGAATAGAGCAGCTGTGTATCCCAGTAACTGAATGCGGAGATCCAGGCCTCGAAGTCATGAGCCTTCCACTGGGAGATCTCATTCAAACTGGCCTCCCCGAGAGACAGCACAGTGAGAGAGCCGGTCGAGTCACTGGACACCACGCGCGTTTCGCCACTGTGAATAAAGAGAGGGCAAGTTTACACTATTTCAGGCATATGGTGTATATTACTGACGCAGAAATCTGATCTATTGGATGGGTGTCAGCTACTGATGAGGGAAGAGTAATATGAAGACATTCATCACTGTCATAAGAAAACCATCATGGATTTCAGTAGTTAAAGAACACTGGCCAAATACCAATAGTATCATTGCATAATTAGCCCTGTTCAACTGAAATTAGTCCACCCCGAGACCCATATTGTGAAAAGTGCACTTAAAATCTCCATGTGGAACTGCAATATAGTCACAGTAAATGAAAGAGAAAATTAAAGGCTAAATCTAAATTATAAAAATATAAAGAAACAATACATTCATGTATGTACCATTAAGTGCAGTGTGCTAGTTTTTGGTTGATGTATGTAGACATATATAACAGACAGCAAGTGGGATACAGTGAGTTAGTGAGGTATAGAGGCAGTTTACATCCAGTGCCAATTGATCAGCCTTACAGAGCAAAATAATTTCATTTGAATGATTTTAAACACTAAACAGAAAGTTTACAGAAAGTAGGACTATCTCCTCCTCTGTAAATTAGTTTGCAAATACAAAACACACTTACCAAGTACATCAGGAGAGTTGTATCTGTATATGCCTGCTGTATATTAAGCAGGGTTCAGCCTTTAATGCTCAGAGCCTCTTACCTTTCACCTCTCCCCGTCGACCAGTCCAGTGACAAGGCTAATCTGTCAGGACCCAGCTCTGCACTCGACACAAGCTCCAAACAGACGTCCTGCTACTCAACAAGATAAAGATAAAGGACACTCAGTAGATCAGCAAAGCCAACAATGATGAGGTGGCCTTTAAATTGTGTGTGTGTGTTTCAGTGCATTTTACATGTGTGTGTGTGTGTGTGTGTGTGTGTGTTTTTGCCAGTGCACAATAAGCACTTTGTATTTTTGAGTTTGCCCCTATCATTTTCTCATAGAAGCCTCAAAGAAAACAACGACTATGTTAAAATAGTGACTTCTCTATTGAGACTGTGTGTGTGTGTGTGTGTGTGTGTAAGGATAACTTGTGTATTTTTATGTTTGCATCTCATCATTTCATCTCATCAGCCATAAGGAAACAAAAGACTATTTTAAAACAGTGAGCTCTATGTTGAGACAGTGTGTGTGTGTTTACCTGTGTATTGACGAGTGTGTGCAGCTGTATTTCTCCGCGAGCCGTGGCCATCCCCAGCATAGGCCGCTCAGATACTGGTACATGACACCTGGCAATGAGTAAAACGAAACAAATTCAGTAGATTTTTTTTAAACTGGATTTGTAAACACTGGATATGTCATCCTTTCCCAACCCAGTTTACATGAACTTGCCATTTGAGATCTAGTATAGCTGGAGTGTCGATTCGCTGGATTTCAGTCAGGGGTGGGGTGAATGTGCCCTGTGAATGAAACCGAAACAGGTACAGTCGGCCTGTCCTGCTTGGTGTCGTGGACTCCGGCCCTGCCTTCACACAAACAGAAGCACTTATTATTACACAGAACAGATGGACCAAACACCTCTCCATCCACCCATCCATCCATAATCTGCATCACTTATACTTAACCACTGTGACGGGGGTGCTGGGCAAAAGGCAGAGAAACACCCCGGACAGATCACCAGTCCATCACACAGCAGACACACAGACACACCTAATGGCAATTTAGCTTCTCCAATTCTTTGGACTGTGGGAGAAAACCAATGAGGAGAACCCAATGGAAACCCAGATAGATACGGGAGAACATGCAAACCCCACACAGAAAGGAACCTCAGAATCAATCCTGGGCAAAACATTTTCACAATTACGGATTTTTGCAACATCTCATTAAAGGTAAAGTGGCATTTGGCTGATTCTCTTATCCAGAGCGACTTACAATCATTAGTTACAGGGACAGTCCCCCTGGAGACACTGAGGGTTACCTGTGTTGCTTAAGGAGACAATGGTAGAAAATGGGGGTTTGAACCTGCAATTTTTTTCCAGAATAATTCCAAAATATTAATTACTTTTCAAATGTATGTAATAAATTTGATTAACTAAGAGATGTACACAAACCACTGAAGCATTTGTTTAAGTGACATCATAAAAACAATGAATCCAAAACACTACTTCAAAACACATTTCCATACATGTCTTGCACAGGATACATTTTGAAAATGTTTTCACAATACATTTTTAATATTTAATATTTTTATTGCTTACTTCCTTTGAAATAATATTCTTTCTTACTGAAGTCAGCCTATATAAAAAGTCACATGAACACCAACAGTACTGTGTAAACGTTTTGAGCCACACCTTATTTCCTAATATTTTTCAGTGAATCACCTTGTTGGTGAAAAAATACTATTTGATGCCAGTTAAACTGTCTTATCTTTGGGATATTAAGTTTCACCAGTATACTGATCACCCCCTGATCATCTGGAATCATCTGCACCTGTTTCTTTACTGGTTCAGGACTTAAGTTAGATGTGCTTTATTCTGCTTGAATGATTCATACGTAGGTCACTGTGTTGCTTAACAAACAAAAACATTCCTCTGAATTTGGTCAGGTTCAGGGAATGTACTTAAAATGAGAGTCTTTGAAAGTCTTTTAGTAAGCCTGGAGAACTGTTCCTCAAGACTACATTAAAATCTGGTTCTTCGCAAGCAAAATGTAAAGGGGGGGCTGGCTCAAGACTATTAGCGCTGTCCAAAATATCTTAGTATGCTGAAGCATTAAGATTGTCCCTCACTGGAAGGAAGGGGCCACATGAATTTAGCACTTAACAGGTGTGTCCCAATACTTGTGTCCATATAGCGTAACTGCAACAATAGCCATATGCAGAAGTATAATCTCAGTACTGATATTTTATTCATGTTGTGCAGCACTACATACACAATATGGACAAAAGTATTAGGACACACCTGTTTTTCGGGGTTTGGGCTAGGCTCCTTACTTCCAATGAAGGACAATCTTAATGCTTTATCATACCAAGACATTTTGGACAACGCCATGTTTCCAACTTTCTGGACACAGTTTGGGGAAGAACCTTTTCTGTTCCAGCGTGACTGTACCCCAGGGCACAAAGCAAACTCCGTAAAGACACAGCTGGAGGAGTTTGGTATGGAAGAACTTGACTGGCCCACACAGAGCCCTGACCTCAACCCCATCCAACACCTTTGAGATGAGCTGGAACGGATATTGCAAGCCAAGTTTCTCGCCCAACATCAGTGCCTGACCTCACAGAATGAATGGGCACAAATCCCCACAGAACCACTTCAAAATCTTGTGGAAAGACTTTCAAGAAGAGTAGACTCTGTTATAGCTGCAAATGGGCTGTTAACTCCATATTAAAGTCTATGTATTTTAATACAATGTCATCAAAGTCACTGTAGGTGATTCTCACACTCACCTGATCTCCTCCTTTCTGGAGCTGGTAGGTGCCACAGGCCAGAAGGTGGGACCACTGGCTGAGGGGGCACCACTCCACACTGTCTGCACTCAGCTCGGTGTCAAACACCTGCAGACTGCGGGTCCGAGACTGCCAGCCCATTTCAACAGGCTGAACATGCTACAGTGTGTGAACACACGCCTGGATCTCCTACACACACACTCTCAGTACCACCAGTGAAAATGAGGGTCTTACTGGGACTCCACGTGTTCGATCGGTTTCTCCAGTCTTACTTCTTCTCCTGCAGCTCTGTTCTCTTAGCAATGACCTTCGAGCTCTTTGTCATTTATTACATCGTCCAAATGACACACTAAGTACTTTTAACCACTTTTAGATGAGCTCTGACACTTTTTAAAGACTTTTCTTTTGTAATCCGTTTCCATCAAAACAGGAAAGACCGCCCGGTTCGAACGTCCGAGTGTCTCCTGCTAAAATAAAAGTCTTCTGTTTTGGCATGTGTATGTGTGTTTTTTCCTGCTGTTTTAGTTTCGGCAAAGATGGATCAAACTACTTTTCAGCCCAAAACAGTCCTCTGCACCTTAATAGACAAGAACGATCGGTCTAAATATGTCTGTTTTACTCAAAAGAAGGCAGAAAGATTAAATATTGGGTGAGTTGTGGAGACAGCTCAGGTTATCAACAAATCTGATATTTTGTTTGTATTTTATTTTGTTTATGTGTATATAATTTATATATCTTTTTTTCTTATCTGTTTTTCAGATTGAGCAATGGTGATGATGTCTGGAACGCAGACGTTACAGAAGAAACCCTCTCCGAGCTTGTAAGTTGTGTATTACACTAATAGAATATAACTATGACCAAATGAGAATTTCATATGAATGAAATATACACACATATTTAGATAGTCTCCTTGGTTTCATTTTTTTGCCTGTTCATAGATATGTTCCTACTTCACTGTAGCCACCAGACCCACGTTTGGTCCACTCATTTGTCGAGTTCATTCAAAACAACACTATTACTGCTGATACTGACTGTTTTGCTGGCTCATTTTGCAACTAAATGTTGTGAAGCATATCTTATACTGTGAAAATCACAGGTTTCATTATGCTATATTTTTTGCCATGTCACCCACATATGAGTATAATCCTTGTTGTTTCTTTATAGAAGAAGAAGTTTTCACTAAAGTCTACAGAGGATTATGCCCTGAAACTAAAGTAAGGCTTGATGTTCAAGCTGTTAAAGACAGTAGAGGTTGTGTAGACCTTTAAAGACACTCTATGTTGATCTGAGGCTGTTCTCTTGGGTTCTGGGGGGCAGGGGTGCGTGCAGAAGCGGCAGTGCGTTCGTCTCCCTGCAGGAGGACAGTGCCGTGCTCCACCTCGACTCCGAACCTGCCGACCTGAACGTGTCTCTCACCAAACTCACAGATCTTGAAGGAAGGACAGAACTCAAAGATCTGCTCTTCAAAATGGCAGAGAGTCTGATGCAGCAGGAAGCAGCTGGTAAACAGAAGCTAGACATAGATATTACTGTAATAAGAAATCTGTTGGTATCTGAAACCTGTTGTTTTTGTGCCCTAATAGGATCCACATCATTGTCAAGCCCTGTTAAGAACCTACAGAAGAAGAATACTGGTGTGTGGTGAAACCATCTTCATATCCTGACTTAGGCTTTTACACTGGAATATTATCAAAACTGAGTGTACCTCACTTTTGGTGAAATAGAGATTAATGTAAAATATAATCCAGGGTGCCCAGATTTAGTCCTGGAAGGTCGGTGTCCAGCACAGTTTGGAAGTTCCCCTATTCAGACACACTCAGTAAACCTGATCATTAACATGAATTGAACCAGGTGTGTTAGAGCAAGCAAATCACTAAACTGGACACCCGCCCTAAAGCTTCAAAACCTACCCTCAGTCCTTAAAGTCCATCAATGGAAACTAAGCTGCGAAAACAGATCATTTTGAGTGTATTGTTTTTGCGGTGTCACAAAAACCAATGCATTTCCATATCTCCGCCTACACAGCTGCAGCATTTTAGCTCTGAACATTTACACTATACGAACAAAAGTATCGGGACACACCTCTTACTTATTGAATTCAGTTAGCCCCTTGCTTCCAGTGAAGACGAGGCGCACTCTGCTTTTTGAATGAGGTGGAAAACAGGCCAACCAATCAGAACAGAGGTAATTTGAATAAATTATTCAAATTATTTGGGTAAGTAAAAGAAGTTGTAAAACAGCCCTGTTAAAATGAATAATTAGGAATTGTGTGTATTTTTAGCCTAAAGGGAGCCTCGAGGACAAATATAAAATAAAAGGTAGCATATGGGCCCTTTAACATTCTGGTTAAACTGTCTGTCGTGTTGGTCCATGTCGGCCCCCCATGTAATGACCGTAGCTTTCTGTTTTTAGGATTTGAACCTAGGAAACAGAACAGTGGCCCATCTATAGCTGTACGGAAACGCCTTCCAGGGGACTCACTTATCAACCCGGGAACAAGAAGGTAATGAGGAATCAGAAATGTTTATCACACTTGCCTATTTCACAAGAGCACATGCAGCAGAACTTCTCACTTTCTGTTCTGGTTGTTTTTGCAGGAAGCGACCAGCTACAGGAGTGGATTTTGACGACTGAGATGACGCCCGAATCTCCAGATGCTGATAAGGACATGAATGTTACAGTTTTAACCCACCGACACTATCCCTGCAGTGACCATAACCTCATTTTTAAACAAATCCATTTTTACTATGATCTGCTTTTATGAACTGCACCTCTAGAGACAATTTTAATGACGAATCAAGCAAGTGTGATTGAATTGTTTTAACTGTATAACTGAAATAAAATAATGCTATTTTTTAATATTTCTATATCCTATATGCCTTCATATGATGAAGTTCTTCACTGTTGTATCACTGCAATATGGTGAATTAATTATGATTATTAGCAGTAATGCTACGAGTGCAAAGACCATAAAAACACAGATTTCGTTAAAAAAACAACAAGCACCATCAGTGTAGAGTAATTGCATAGAGACCAGTATCTGATTGGTTGTGAGCCCAGAATGCTATTTTAATGTTATATACTGTATATATTTTTACCAATTGGTTTTCTCTTTACCTGCTTAAATAGTTAACATAAAAAGTATAGATCTTTTTATTTTTCAGAGAATTCCTTAAAAAGTGTATCACTGATGGTTTCAGTGGTGGCTATAAGGTTGGTCACACCAGGCCAAGGCCTATTCACTTTTGTCACGGACCCACTGAAAATGCTCGGATCAGTATTAAAATCTAATTTGTAAATGAGCTAAAATGAAAAGTAATGTAGCATAAAACTGCTATATGGTGTGAGAGTATGGTCAAAAAAGTGTGTGCTCTACCTGTTCATAAAAAGCTGCAGTGGAGTCTAATCTGGAAGAAGTGGTGATTAGTTGAGATCTTATGAACCACATCACCTGTCTCATTAGTCCATGGGCCCCAGAAGAATTTTTAATGTGGGGGGGGGGCGCAGGGCTTCACATCTCTGCTGTTGTCCGGGAGGAGAAAAGTGATTTTGAAAGCTGTAATGGTTGCAGTGCCCATGCATTAGTCATTCCTCAAGCTACATTAGAACAGCTGTGCATTGACACATTATGACAGTGGAGCCCTTGGAGGCTTTTTGTTCTTGCCTGTGTTCTAACAGATCCTGCACTCCAGCATTTTTTAAACGCTTAGCTCAGTTTTCTCATCGGTTTAGTTATGTTCAGCTACACATTAGCTAAGACTCCCACAGTACACAATTCTACTAACTACATCCCCACCAAACTACTAATACCACTATACCAATACTACTACCCTCTAAACAGGCCATTTTTGTACCCATGCCTTTAAGACTGAAATACACTACATGGACAAAAGTATTGGGACCCCTGAACATGACTCATACATGTCCTCAGACGTTGCAGCTGTAACAGCTTCCACTCTTCTTGGAAGGCTTTCCACAAGATTGTAAAGTTTCTGTGGGAATTTGTGACCATTCCTCCTGTATGAGGTCAGACACTGATGTTAGATGAGAAGGTCTGGCTCACAATCTCCGTTCCAGTTCATCCCAAAGGTGCTGGATGGGGTTGAGGTCAGGACTCTGT
>JBBPCY010000039.1:4588848-4607893 GCA_037974405.1 Brachyalestes nurse | reverse complement strand
GTAACGGCATGTTTGTGTGTGAGTGTGTGTGTGTGTGTGTGTGTGTGTGTGTGTGTGAATGAGTGTGTCTGTGTGTGTTAATGAGTGTGTGTGTGTGTGTGTGTGTGAATGTGTGTGTATGTGTGTGTGTACCTGAAAAAGCCTCTCGAAGCAGCCCTTCTTTACGGCCTCTGAGGGAAGGACGTAGGACAGTTCAGTGTTGGAGTCGGACACCAGCAGGCAGGAGGCCACGTACTGTCGGATAAACTGAGTAACTCTGCTCTCTGAGCAGGGAGACAGCGAGGAGGAGGGGGGCACGGTGGACTGGTCTGGAAAAACACACAGGCACACTGAATAAAGTCAGAAAATATGACAAATGTAACAATAAGTAGATCAAATGCACGGTAACATATAAAATAGACCGCAATATTTAACCATATTACTGTCACTGTCATGACCTTTTAAATCATAACAGAAGAGATGGCACAGAATGTGAACCCAGACATTTCAAACTGAGCCCAGTGATCACAAAGGATAAAAAAGTGTGTGAGGTTACTTTCCCTGAGTGCTGCCCTGTTTTGTGCGATTCTCTAAATTATAAAGTAGTTTAGTAGCTGAAATATGAATAATGCGGCTCCTGTGCACCGAAATGTCACTTTAAATGTAACAGCAGCTCCTCAAAGTGTGCTTTACTACCGCCAGTGCAGCTTAACTCGCACACTTCCCAAAGCTGACTGCTGAATGAAGGGTATTTGGGAGGAGATGTCACTTCAGTGCACTGCAGTGAAAGCTCACATGGTGCAATATTTGTGTTTTAGCTTCTTAAAAACAGTGCAGAAGAAATATCCACTGGTTTTGGAACGGTTCCACCGCAAAGTAGGACAGCAATGATTTTCAGAAACATTCATTTTCCTCATAGAGAAAAACAGCTCAGGCTTGGAGCTCGTAAGGCGTGTGTGATGCCAACTACTAATAATATCTCTTCTACTTAAATACACAACTTCTGCAGATATTTTAGAGTTAAAGATTGAGCAGGATGAGGTACAACATACGCAACATAAAAAAGTGTGCTTTACATAAATAATCCCAAATCAGAACTGGTGGATTTTAAGTCCAAACTCAAGACCAACAATCAAAAACAACATTTTGCCAGATCTGCCTGCCGATTTTATGACAAATAAAATTCTTCGCTGTATTTAACCCATTTACCAAGTGAAGCAGTGGGCAGCCAGGAACACAGCACCAGGGGGCAGTGTGTGGGGACAGTGTGTTTGAACTCACAACCTTCTGACCGCAACTCCCTAACCATCAGACCACCAGCCAAAAATGCATCTTGTGCCATTGATTTCAATGAAAGTGTGAAAACAGCAACTGTCAGCATCTTCTGCTCAGAGTTTCTCGCTCGCGTCAGCCCACAATCAAACCAGCAAAACAAAAAGCAACATGCGTCAAAGTGTCTTTTTAATAAATACCAAAATCTTGGGGCCTAAGTGCACATGTGGTGTGTTTGGACACTGCTGCTAGAATTAAAAATGCCATTTTGGCTCATTAAAAAGCTAATTATGTCATTTATATCGCGGCTATTATGTCATTTATATCGAGGTGCTGGACATGTGCGAGTGTGTTTAATGTGTGCATTTAGATCACGCTGTGTGAGCTTCAGGTTTAAAAGAGGCTGGTAAAAATGGGCCACAAAAAAATGGGACATCGGAATCAGAATTGGTCATAAAAATTCATGGCCAGTGCATCCCTGGAGCTCTTCATCACAGTGTGGAGGAGCAGAGGGAGTGTTTTAAACCTGGAGAGTACACAGTTAAGGAGACCCACTCTCAGACACACAAACACACACACTCAGGCCTGACCTGCAGCGTTGGAGTCGCTCTGCTTCTTGACAAGGGTGAGCTTGTACCCGTCTCCATAGGTGCTCTTGAGGAAGAGTGGAGAACCGCAGCACTTCAGTTTCCCGTGAGAGATGATGGCAATCCGGTCACCCAGCAAGTCAGCCTCGTCCATGTGGTGGGTGGAGAGCAGGATGGTCCTACCTGCTCAGCCACACACACACACACACACACACATTCAGTCAGTCATCAGAGATTCATCCATGTCAACTAGGGGTGTAATATAACAATTCACAAAATCTATACTCAGTTCCATAGCAACTATTTTATTTAACAAAATGCCTGCTTGAATGCCAGATGAATGTGCTCTTTACTAAATAGGATTTCCAACAATATTCTGTTCATATTATTAAAGATAATAATAATAATGATGGAAACACCTCTGGCCAGGGCATGCTGGTGACATAGACTGCAGACTAGTCTATGCAGCAAAAAAATGAAATGCAAAAAATGTCCATTCCAAATATAATTTCCATTCCAAATATAATTTATAGAATTTAATTTAACAGAGCATGTTAATGCCATCCATAAAACATTGAACCATTTTAATGATTTTAAATCTTAAATAAATGTAAACAATTTAAATTATAAGTTCTCTACTAGGGGGCGGGCATACGGCAGTAAGACTCCATCTGATTGGCCAAATATGTTGACATGAAGAGCTTTGGAAAACACCATTTATCGCAGTTCTTTCGCGATATGTATATCACACATATGATAAATTTGCGATGTATTGTGCAGCCCTAGTGTGAATGTGTGTGTGTCCTGGGTGTTTCTATGCCTTTTGCCCTATGACCACTGGTATAGGCTCCAGCACCCCCACAACCCTATTTAAGGAGAAGTGACTCAGATCATGGATAATCATCAAACCCAGTATTTAACTGGGTTAACTAATACAACAGGGTATCCTATGATAAGATATGCCTTTAGCAACAGTCCAGTGTTTGGCAAAAAGTAAAAACGTGAAAAGTTACAGTCTTCCTTTCAAAGGTGGATGTGGATTCTGATTGACAATTTGATGTCCCTAATATAAAACGCACACACTATTCAGACAGTGATGTGTTCGTTTCTGGGAGTCAGTGTTTGCTCTGACCTTGTTTGTATTTGAGGATGAGGTCCCAGATGGCCCTCCGAGCGTACGGGTCCACTCCTGCAGTGGGTTCGTCCAGAATGACGGCACGGGAGCCGCCCACAAACGCAATGGCCACTGACAGCTTCCTCTTCATGCCCCCGGACAGCGTCTGCACCAGACTGTGGCGCTTATTAGATAACTCCAGATCCTCAATCATTCTGGAAGTTACAGACAAGAAATCATCCAATTTATACACAAATGCCAGTGACACCACATTGCTATCAGCAAGACAGCCAAGAAAAAACAAACCGAGCTGAAATAGCTCACAGGAGTTTTTACTAATTAGCTTCTCATTAATTCTGCAGTTTTGTCCAGCAGAGCCATGAGGTGCTGGATCTGAGGAGCCTGAAGGTGATACTAGACTGCTGGGTCTCACCAATGTTGTTGGGTTTTATTCTACTGAACATTACTGACGCTTCTCTTTGGTTCAGTATTGATTACCTTGTTAAGGATGTTAGAGGCGGATAAAGAGAGTATCACATTAATAACAGAGGCCTGGAACAGAACAAATACACGAGAGGCTCACTGTGTCTTAATTTGACAAAATAATAATGCAGTTTCTAACTACAGATCTCATAGAGCTCTGTCTAAATCTCGGCATTTTAAAGAGTCCCTATTTCTTTCATTTACTGCCCATGATGGTTTTTACATGACCAATTAAAAAAGCAGTAAAGTGTACAGAACATTAGAAAAATACACTTGAGTAAATGTCTCCTTTTGGATTGGTACTGTCAGAACAAAGCCTTGCATTTATTAATGTAACAAAAGTCATTCCGGACCATTACTATTGGTCTGTCCATTAAGACATATTTACAATTATGTCAAATTGAAATGACAAAAATGAAGATTTATTCTGTAAACAACAATATTTAGATCCTTTGGAAGGCTGCACTGATGCTCATGCTTCTCGAACACCTAAATGTTTAATTTCCCCTCACTTTCCAGTCTAATAACACTCCTTATCAGTTCAAAGCGAAAGGGCAGGGCATACTGCTGTAGAATAAACAGCTGGTAATATATACATGTGTTTGTGATTGTGACATCACAACCATGACAATCCAGACTCACAAGTGAATGGAATCTTTTAAAATGTGAGGACCTTCAGTACAGTAACTCAAACTATTCCATTAGAAAAGTAAGTAAAGTTTGTTTTTCAACAATGTAGGGCCTTAACACCACAACATGTCAATGACATTGTGTTGTTTGGTGCTTGAGGACTGACTTGTCCATCTCCTTGCGGATGTCCTCTTCAGCCATGCCCTTCAGACGCGAGTAGAACCACAGGTGCTCCTCCACACTCAGCTTGTCGAAGAGCACATTGTGCTGGGGGCACATGCCCAGGTTCTGCCGAATGCGCTCCATCTCCGTGCGGATGTCGTGGCCGTAGATGGTGGCTGAGCCAGAGGTGGGGGGAAACAGTCCAGTGAGGATGGACCTGGAGATAAAACAGTGAGCAAGTGACCTGACTGTCCATAGAAATCAGTCTCAGACTAAAGACTGGTGTTTAACATGATAATGGCACACGAAGATTACAAACAAAACAAACAATCTGCAAATTTTGAAAGAATTCTTCAGTCAGCCACCAGCAGATTTAGAAACTTGGTGTAACATATACCCTGTCCTTTCCCATTTTTTGGCTTTTTTGTAATGTTCCGTCTTTCTCGTTTTCTTGTCTATGATGTTGTTCACATTCTCCATGTGCCTTTGTTTATGTCTGTTCCATGTGAGTATGTTTTGGTCTTGGCCCCGCCTGTGGGACGGCTGGTCGCCTGCTGGTTAGGGAGTTGCCCCTGTGATCGGAAGGTTGTGGGTTAAAATCCCAAGACTGCTTGTGGCACCACAGAGAAAGGTACCGTCATCACACACTGGGCGGCCCCCACTGTCACTTGGTGAATGGGTTAAATGCAGAGGAAGAAATTCACACTGTGTGCTGTGGAGTAACTACAGGGGCCACTTTACTTCAGCCCCGCCCCCTCACTGTCTTCTTCACCTGTCTAGTGTCTGTCCCCACCCCTGCCCAGGTGTTCTCTTTTCCTTAATTAGCACAAATACCCCTGTATTTCAGTCTGTGGATTCATTGGAAAACCTCTTGTCAAACCTTCTTTGTAGAACTTGCTTTTGGAGCTTTGCTATGGTAATTTTTAGTTGTGTTGGTTTTAATGTGTTTTTGTTAAACCTGTTTATTTTCCCCTTTGTATCCCCTTTCTACTGTGCTCCTGTTCTTGGTATTCCTTTGACCATCTTGAGCTTGTCTTTTTTCTTGTGTCGTCGTGTGCCCCAGACCCATTGTTTTGGTTTGTGTTTTTGTTACTTATTCTTTAGCATTAAACCTTTTGCATCCTGCGAATAGATCCTGCTTGCCTCGACCCCCACAATATGACACTAGACAATCAAAGACCACAACAGCAAAGCTGCAAATTTATTTTAGATTTAAATGTCAGAATTTGACCACTGTTGTGATGCCCTTTAGAGCCCTCTGCGAACATTTAATTTATTAAATAACTTTCAATGACTTTTCATTTAAAAAATAAAAACATTTTCAATGGTCTTCTAAATGTCTTTCTGTCTAATTAAACAAGGCACATACTGTGGGCACCAGTCTCATGCATACTTCAGCAGCCACACTTCACTCTCTTACATGGTGGTGGTCTTTCCAGCCCCATTGTGTCCCAGGAAAGAGACGACCTGGTTCTCATGCAGGTTTAAACTCAGCTTGTTCAGAGCCAGCTTGCTGCCTGTCTTGTAGACTTTGGTGAGCTTGTCTATGCAGACCACCAAAGGCAGATGACTAGGTTCCTCTTCTATCCCACGCGTTTCCTCTGGGGGCAGCACACAGAGATCGAAATCACTTGGTAAATAAACGTCATTCAAAGTCATTTTTAAACATTTCTATCTGTGCATTTATTCTGAAAACATTGCATGAGATCAAAAAAGAGATTGAATTTATAACACAATTGTCTCACAGCCTTTTGTAAAATCTTGTAGAAAGCCTTAGAAGAAGAGGGGAAGCTGTTATAGCTGCAAAGCAGGACCAACTCTCTGTATTTGAATGCAATGTCTTTAAAGTCCTTGTTGATGTAATGGTCAGGCGTCCAAATATTTTTGTCCATGTCGTGTAAATCCAAGATTGCTTTGAGATCAGTGGCTCACTGCACTTGTTGTGATTTAGCTGTAAAATTTGAAAATGCATCTGAATCAGGTGTACCTGAGCGTCTGTGCTCCATTGCACATGCCTGATCCTCTTCCATCACACTGAGCCTGGCACTGCTCCCCCACGGCCACTCCCACGTCTCGATACGCCCGCTGCCCAGCCAGTAGGATTTCTGCAGGGGGAAGTACCACGGTCGGGGCAGCCCATACATCCCTGCAGAGTCAAAAGAACATTATGAAGATCCAGAACAAAAAGATTTAAAAAGCTCCTTAAGGCAGGATGTTGCCCCCCGGGGATAAAGGCAGTGACTGGCAGTTGTTACGGAAGGTTCTCTTTGATAAGAACAGTGGTCTATAATTAAACTTTACTTTGGCACTACAGTAGAGCTTACGGTGGAGTGTGAGCTGAACAAGCAGTACTTAGATGTGAAGGATAAGGGGGACTTAGAGTACCAGCCTCTTATAGATGTTGTTGCTATTCTGAATTAAATCAACTATAGAAACATACTTTCCTGTTCTACCTTGAACAACTGACCTACACATAAACTGCTTGCACACGTGTTCTTTTCAGACACTCAGTAATGGCTCTAAAAAAGCTAGTTTTAGAGTGTATTATTAATATATTTATTCTGTGTATGTGTGAAAGGTCATACCAGAAAATAACTAGTTTTTGTCAGCCTTCTCTTAAGTTTGTGCACCCTCACATCATTAGCTACTATAAAGGAAGAGCTTAACTAGGTCAGTTTCATGTGACCACACGTCCTCTACTGCCGGGACATGCTCTCTTTTTTGGATCCGAAAAAGATGGCTGGCTCGGATTACTAAATTGTAGGGCTGGCCCAAATAATTTGAACATTTGAGTACTTGTTATATTGGTATTTGAGAATATTTATTATCCGGATTTTCACCTTTTTTCAAGCCATGAAATGTCATCAGGGTGTAAAAAGGTTACAATCACTGCTTATATAGCAACATATGGCACGTGAGCAGTGTTATCCCCTATTGGATATATGTTGAACTGCAATTACAAAAATACTTAAATTTGTGGCAAGAATATTTTATGGGTGATTTTGAGAATGCATATTTAAGCACTTGTTTGAAGGATTAGTATCTGAAGTTTGTAAAATGCTATTCAGGCCAGCCCTACTAAATTGCCTAATTTGATTTCTTTCTTTCCCTTTGACTTTCTACAGACTGTCCTGTGTAACCCTCCTGCTCACAGTGCACTGAAAACAAAATATGGTCACCCTAGTCAGTAAGGCCTTGAGCAATCCAAATAGGTGCGTTTGTATATAATTATGTGGGCAGTTTACCTGGATGCACAGCCTCTATGTACCAGGTCAGTACTCCATACACAGTGGCGTCGATGATCAACATGACCATTGACAGCAGCAGGTTAAAGTCATCGCCCTCTACTGGTGACTGGTTGATGGTGCGCCACTGGATGCCCACTCCAGCCACCTCGTACAAGGCGAAGTACTTTGAGCCCAGGCCAAAAGCAGTGGTGGACATCAGAGACTGCAGGCAGAGAGGAAGTGGCATATGAACGGAAGGACAGATGGTAGCTTAGATGCAGCTGCCAAGGAGAATATTACCTATTTTTATCTTAAAGCAAACTGTACATTGGGGTAACGAGTGTTGCTCTAAGAAGCGATTGATCACGGGGAAGTTTCTTACCGCAATGCACTTCTCAAACGCAGTGATCTTGTCATGGGCCACCTCCTCTCTGATGGCCACATACATGTAGGGAACATAGCTCAGGAAATAAATAATCCCACCACACGCTGAGGCCAGTTTGGCTTTAGAGTAGATCACTGAGACCAAGAAACTAGCAGAGACAACAACAACAGAATATTCAGAAGAACGGGTCACTGTCAGACAAAAGTGCAAGCAAATTTCAGGCTTCAAGATGACTGCATGATACTTAAAACCTGTTTTAACTGCGCAATGTGTTCTTATAACTGTTAAAAGTGTATCATACACAATTCCTAAGACAATTCATATACACACAGAACTATTCTGCCTCAACGAACACCCCTATAATCCGCTATAAATACCCATTATTTATTATATACTGCACATTCTCTGTCCTGCTGATGCTATTATTTAAACATTTATTGCTGTTCTGCATTTAAATACAATATTATGACAGATACTGTATTCCTTCAAACGTTGACTGGACAGAATGTAGTTTTGTTGCTCTTGTGTTTTTCTTGCACTCTCTCTCTTTCTCTTTTTGCACTCTGGACATTTTCTCCTTTCTGCACTTATGTAGTCTTGGGTGTTTTCTGTTTTTGTCCTTGTGTTGCTCCATGGTCCTGGAGGAATGTGGTATTGTGTATATGACTGAAAGTACAATAAACCTACTTGACTTGACACAGTGCCTACACAGTAACAGTGTAAACATAGAGTAGCCATAGAGTAACACATTACCAGAACATTATGGTGGCGATGGCATAGACGGTGAGGAAGAGCCAGATGATGAAGGGGTCGCTGTGGAGAAGAACTTTGCCGTACTTCAGTATGGCTGTCAGTGCCGTCACTGATATGGAAAGTTGTACGAAGCCAGTGATGAACCAAGCTACCCAGTGTACTGCGTTATTCAGACCCATCATCTTCATCACCTGAGAGAAGTTATCAGCATAATCAACAACATCAGAATAAATGCCAATCAATGATCTATATTTATAATACCGGTGAGATGGTCATTCAATTATTATTCAAGTTGTTTAGATGTCAACGCTTGAGGTTGAGCGTGGCTTAAAATGCATTATTTACTTTTTGCAATGGTCTATAATGTTTAAATAACAAACAATGGTATTCTGACAGACTGCAATACACTACAGGAAGCACTGGGGGCGATATAGGTTCTATAGGGTCATTCCATTATAAAAAACAGGATTTTTCATGATGCTGCAGAAGGCATGTTTTGATTAGTCAAATAATTGATTGAATAATAGATTAATAAAGTAAAGTTACACATGAAAACACAACAGCACTACACACAGTGTGAAATTCTGTTTCTGCATTTAACCCATTCTGCCACCAACGAGGGGTGCCGGGGAGCAGTGTGGGAATGGTACTTTGCTCAAGGGTACCTCAGTGATGACACTGGCAGTGCTGGGATTCACACCCACAACCTTCTGATTGCAGGGGCAGCACCCTAATTTCTAAGCCACCAGCTGCCCCAGTAGTAATATTTAAATATAGACCGCATCTACAGTACTGACCACGTGATGGTCCTTACCTCTTTAAGCCGATGCTCCTTCTCGGCCACTATGTGCTGGATCATCATGGCCACTGAGTAGACCCAGGAGATGACCATACACAGAGGCATCATGTGCTCTATCACAAACAGAAAACTGCACAAACCAGCAGAACTTAGTGGCATATTACTGCAAGCGCAATTCAGTAACATGCTGACTTCAAGCATAGTAGCATATTACCAAAAGTGAAACCGCAATTATAACAGTCAGTTATCAACACTTCCATTACACTTCCACAGCCCTTCAACATCCTTCTCAGCGTCGCAAACCTCCGGGATTTGTCTAATGACGACTGAGGCAAGAGACACGTGGTGGAAACACAGAAGGGCATGAATGCAGATGTCAGCAGAGGGACCTACTCGTCTCTGGTGTAGCAGGGGTAAGGAAACATCTGGACATAATTGCCCGGCTCCACCACATCATGGCCCACAAACGTGTTAATGATCGCCCTCTCCATCATATCTAAGATAAAACACCAGAAAAAAAATCACATTTGAACAGTTGCAGCAAGCAATGCATTATCATATTAAGGTTTAAACCCATTGGGAGTTTTTGCCAGGAATAACAAAAGTATGCTGTCATTTCATATAATTGAGCTTTGTACCACTTTACAATGAGACGACCCTTAAAAAGTAGCTTGTGAATGGTTTATAAATTAGTTCACCGATTAACAATCAGGTCATAAACACCACGACAATTGTTAATAATAAGTCACAACACTATTATAAAACAAAATGGCCACAGTGAGCTGTTATATAACAGTGAGACCAGTACAGTCCACACTAGAAGACAAAGTCAGATGCAAAACCAGCAAGATCAACCAGCTAAAACAGTATAGATAAATGCAGACTCACTATTTGTCAAGCAACAGCTCACTATGCCCTTTTAGATATGTTATAAATGCTTTTTAATGATTTATAAGGTGTTTTAAGCTAATTCATAGCCATTAAAAAAAGACATTTACATCATTTTGAGGGCAGTTTTGCTTTGTTGCACTGATTTCTCAGGCATGGTTCTCTAAAACAAGCAGAAAAATGAACTTCTACACTTGAGCCTCTACACTTTAAATAATATATTGCACTTTTGTTTGCAAGTAGAAGATCTGAATTTGTAATGATCTGAATTGTAAATAAAGTTTTTTCATCATTGTTTGATACAAAACCAGAACATCTTTGCATTTTTGCCTAGAAATGCACTTATACAAGGACTGTAAGCTGATGCTCAGAACTGATATTTGTCATGTGCACATCTGCGGATACAGAAACGTTTACATTTTTTAAGATTCAAGAATCAAGATCATTGATTTGTCACATACAGGTTATGTAGTGAAATGTGTTACCTAAGTCACTCTTAGACCGTGCAAATAAAAAAAAGTAACAGCAATAAATTTAAATAATTAAAAAAACTAATAAAATAAAAAATACAACAAATACATACATACATATGACCTATGGTGTAATTATTTCTAGGTAAAACAGATATCTTAGCACAGTAGCCCGTGCTCTACAGGAGTCCAATCAATATGAATGACTATGTAAAATATTTATCGCTCTAGATGGTTTATTAATCATTTAAACATGTATGCACAATCTACTGGGAGCTACCCAAAGACAGTGGGACCAATTTTGAAATGAGCAGCGATCTGCTGATAATAATATGAGCTAAAGTGAAATAACAAGCTTTGTTGATTTTCTACATAAAGATCTTATATCTTTATAAAATCAATATGTAGAAAATATGGCAAAATAAATTCTGCAAACTTAACATACTGGGAGACAACAAATGAAGCATAACATAAAAAGTGTGCGCAGGTCAAAATAAAACATTTGCACAGGGGCAAATGTTCAATTCTAATTGTGGACCAAAATTTAATTGTGGACCAAAATGTGCAGTCCTGTGTTGTCTACAGATGATTTATACCTACTTTCACTTAGAAAATCTACAAAACATCATTTCACCTGTGCAGTCAAACTTTTGCATCCTTAATTTTGTCATGCTTTTGTCATTTTTGGATCAAATAAACAGGGAAAAGTGACTCAATCCTGTCAATGAGGGACGTAATGTAAATTAAAATGAAGGTAATCCAAGCACTCACAATGTAATTGAATACGTATCTGTATTACACTGGGACCATATAACCAATGTTAAGTGACTGCCCTTGACTCTTAAGTGTTAAAACCACCCCAGGCAATATTTGTAAAATAGTCATTTAAAACCACCCTTGTGGCGTTCGGGTGCGGTGAAGTAAAAGATATGCTCTTGTTAGCTTTTTTAAGCTTTTAAATAAAAAATGATGCAGTCCTGAAAATCGCTGAGGCAACACTTCCCATCTGCCCCGTCACAGGTGTCCCGAGCTTAGCATAACCAGGTAAGCAGTTTACCGGAATACACTCCATTCTGAATAAAACATCAAATGCCTAACACCTTCTCCCACAGCAATTCGGTCCTCGGTAGACGTTTCTTGAGCAGATGATTTATTGCTCTGCCTACAGTTTTGCTCAGTCTTTTGGACTAACTGCAGAAACAATGCTCAGGAGTTGAGCTTGGATAAAAACGTGCACTCCTTTGCCAACAGAATCACGAAACTCACAAATATCTTCATCAGCACCCGAGAACAAAGAGCAGAGAGTGTCTGCATAAGCAACTGCCTGATATAGTTCTCAGGAACTGTTATAAAAGAATTACATTGCATTTTATACAGGTACACCAGTTATGAAAAGATCCTGTGGGTGTTGGTCATTTCAAGTCCATACTGACCTTTATTGTCTTGGTTATTTCATACACTATATGGACAAAAGTATTAGGGCACCTGACCAATACACAAACAGGGACTTTAATGACATTGCATTCAAATACACAAACTTTCATATGGAGTTAGTCCTCTCTTTGTAAGCTAGAACAGCTTCCACTCTTCTTGGAAGGCTTTCCATAAGATTTTGGAGTTTCTGTGGGAATTTGTGTCCATTCAATCTGTAGAGCATTTATGAGTTCAGACACTGATGTTGGATGAGAAGGTCTGGATCACAATCTCCGTTCTCAAACCTGAAAAACAGGGGTGTCCCAGTACTTTTGTCCATATAGTGTATGTCATGATTCATCATATTATTTAATTTATTATTCTTGTCTCTCCTGTAATCTTTGATCAAAGCAGGCCCTTGCCTTTAATATGCTCTGATTTTTGATTATATCACCATGTACCAGTGGGTGGAGGAAAAAGTATTACTAAGCAATAGCATCATGCTTCACTTCCCACCACCCCCACCTACCACTCAGAGAAAATGCTACTTCAGAGATCCTCCCTGATATTGTGTTTCGCTTTGAAAAACACAGGATATGTTTTTATAACGTTCCCCCAACAAGCGATTTTCATTTAGAACATATTTTTTCCATTATATTACTTCATGGCACTGACTGTTAATGTTCTTCATAATTAGTCTATTACCAGTACTATTCTTATCCTATTATCTATTATTGTTCTACTACGATTATGTACTACACTATTATGCATAAATCAGGAAAGGTAAAGGAAAACAACATTATATGAGTGAACAGCATTTTTGCCTTTGTCATCTTAGTATGATTTTTGTATGATGTTTTCTGGTCACTTATAATAATAATTTTAATAAACATATTATTTCTTCATAAGATCAAAAGATATTGAAAGCTCCATTTACTGAAAATGAATGGGGAAAATGAAACATTCTGTGGAATTTCAACAGAAGGGCACAGTATTTCCAAACTTGTGAAGGCTAGGGCATTTTTAAAGGGTTGTATACAGAAACCCTGGGATATTCCGCCGTCTGTACCTTGGATCCACACGAAGCCGTAGAGGAAGTAGAATTTTCCGCCCGTGTTGGGCCCTGGGCGCCAGTAAGCACGGCGGATCTCGTTGGTTTTTTCGGTGAAGCTGGAGTTCTGCCTGATCTTATACTGCACGTGGGGAGGCAGGGAGCCGTCTTTATCGGTCTGGAAAATCACACCTACACAGAGAACATGAGGCCATAGAGAAAGGTCACCACTGCGTCCTATTAGGCTCTTAACAAGCTACTGGATCTGGCCGGGAGAGGAGCAGGAACATGTTCTTCATCAAGTATTTACTAACTGCGGCTGTGGGATTTGTTTAAACAAGGCCTTCAGGAGATGTTGGAGAGTGGTCACTCACTTGCGAAGACGGAGACGTTGTCATGGTAGGCCTGGTTCAGAGTGTAGTTAACAATACTCTCCTCATCCGGGAAGCCTTTGAAGATATCCACACTGACCTAAAGCATCAAAACATCATGTCATAAGAAGTGACAGGCAAACGGTTAAGTTTATACGTTTGCACTGATTAATAATGTTAACATGGCTTTTTATAGCACAGAAACACTAAACAAACGCTGTTCTTTATGGTATCCTGACTTAACATGTCAGCCATGAATACACCAGCCATTAGTAAAAATATCACAGTATAATACAGCGCAGTATATTTCTGAACTCCTAATAATTGCAAATAGTACCAGTCAAACACTGGACTGAAAGTTTTTCATAATTTGAAAGACATCAGCTTAAAGGGGAATTTTATAGAATTACTACACATTCTCCTTAATTAAATGCTTAAGATGTTAAAAAAATTATTCTGCATTTTTGCTCCACTGGAAAGAAACTCGCTATGGTAAATGAAAGCAGATTTAGTTTACTGCACAGAAGCTGCTGCACGGAGATGAATTCATATTCAAAAGTTTCAAAAAAATGTTTATTACCGTTCCCCCTAACCAGTAATTTTCATTTAATCACCTAATTTCCTATGTATGCCTCATTCATGCACTGTAGCTAATCACCTGCGTTATGAAAAAAGCCAGCATTTCTGATTGGAGTAATCCCATATGTTATTTCATGGTACTGGCTGTTAATGTTCTTCTGGCTGTCAATGATTCTGTTTCTATTATTATTTTATCACCATTCAAATCATTGCTATGTGTCAAACAGCCAAAGTATAGAAAAAAACTCTGAGTAAATGATTTGACTTGCATTTATTGACTTAGTATTTTTGAATAATTTCTACAAAATCCCTGGCACATATTCCATAATCTATTATTTCTGCATAATATCAAAAGATCTCGAAAGCCTGAGTGAGACCTTTGACATGAACTGTGTCCAGCCGCAGGCTGCGTTGTCGATGGTGTCCAGCTGCTCCAGCAGGGTGCTGATGTTGGGCAGGGTGAAGTTCTCCTGGAGAAGACTGTCCACCAACTCGCTGTCCGACGAGTTCAACAGCTCGGGGTGTCTCCGCAGGTCAGAGGTGAACTACAGAGGTGCATGCACACAGATGGAGAGAAATGGGAAGAAGCAAAAGTGTAGCCAATCAACCAATACAAGTCTGCACCCAGCCACCTTCATCCTATCATTCAGCCTTATGTTCCTACTCGCTCCCTCTGATCCTCCAAGGAACATCGTCTAGTCCAGACTGGTCTCATTCTGGTTCCCTGCTGGTGGAATGAGCGACCAGAGCAGCAGAATCCCTCTCTATCTTCAAAACCTCCTGAAGACTCATCTATTCAGAGAGCATCTCCTCTCCTGATTTACTATCTATCTTCTAACTACTCCTACATAAAGATTTTAACACTTAGACCGCTCCTCTGGTTCTCATACTGTCCTGAAACTTCAGTGTTTCCTCGTATTGTAAGTGGTTTTGGATAAAAGCATCTGCCAAATGAAAGTAATGTAATGTGATGAAAGTGCTAGGAGACTAACATGAAACTGATACCTTTCATTTCTATCATTTGGCAAATGCTTTGTGACTTACAGTTTTTGCATATCAAGGAGGTAAGACAATGTAGTTAGGAGTCTTGCTCAAGGATTCTTATTGGTGTTGTGGTCTGTTGTGGTCCAACCCCACTCTCCTGCTTAGAAGGCAGCGATGTTATCCACTACACTACCCAACCAATTTTGGGTAACTGCATGCCTAAATCATCACATCGGAGTTGTTAAGTAACCTCTAATAGAATTGCTAATGGGGCTTCTGGCCCTGTATGACACAGTGCTTAATGTATCATAATATAATCAATGCTGCGCTTTATGCGAACGGTGTCTTACCTGTTGCAGCCAGGCCAGGTGGTTGTGCAGTTTGCCCTCCTCCAGGAAAGCCCTTAGCTCTGCAGAAATGTTCAGCCACACTCGGGCGTAATGGGTCACATTCCCCACAAACGCAAACGTCTCATTGGCCTAGAGACGGAGAGAAGCACACACAGTTACATCGACACGCTGTTCATCCCTCAGGCTCACGGATCAAACAACCTCCGTCCCTCTCTCTGCACACTCGCCGATTTTCCCTGGCTATTAAGGAATCCATCGACACACTGCCAATAAGCGGGTTTACACAGCAGCGAGGGATCAATACAGCCGTGACTGGAGGGACTTTACTATGGAACAACAAGGCTTTGAGGGACGTCCACACATGCTGATAACAGAGGAAGCTGCTTGACACATTGACTCCAAATCTTTAAACAGCATTTATGTCTTTAATTAAAGCCTGTTAGGGAAAGGCCGCTAACGCAACACATTCAGCCAGCGCAGCAGATAGGGCCTGTCGCTGAGCAATTCATTTGCATTTCTTTGATGAGTTTCTCAGATCGACTTGCCTTCTGGATGACCTTGTCCACCTGCGAGCCGATGGGAGAGTAGAGGATCTTGGGATTTGTAGTCATGAGGTGCACGAGGAGGCCTAAATTACGCTGCTCTTTGCTGGTGAAGCCGAGCGAGCTCATGTTACCCTGCTTCAAAGCTTCAGGCTCAATGATCCTGGGGAGAAGGAGAAAGTACAGACTAAATCGTCTCCAGCAAAGCACTGTGAGTGGAGTAAAAAAAAAAAGGATTTGGTATTCCACTCTCTCACACCGGCACAAGTTTCTAATTAGCAACCGGTTTTAAGCTAAAAAAGAGTGTTAGTTAAGAGTGTTTAGTTAGAAGTGCTTGAACGAAAAACTATTTGATTATATTATGATTTCTTAAAAAACAATGTAATGCATCATGAAATCTCAAATATTCCTATACGTCAATTAGATTTAACAAATAGTCACAAATGTGACTATGTATTATGGTGAAACTGAGACAATTATTATTGTTTTGGCCAAAAAAAAAATCTAGATATTGATTATTGTAATAAAAAATGATCAATTATGACATTATAAAACAAATATGCATAAAAATTCACAGACATGCACTCGCACATGTGAGATCACTTCAAATTAACCAACCAAGGAATAAAAATGCTAAATTTACTATAAGAGGATGGCATAAAAATGCAATAAGTCTGATGAATATTAAATATTTAAGCATAGCGAAACTCATCGGAGTAATACTAGTTTGCTGGGTGAGTGAATGAGAGACAAGCAACTTATCCAAAAAAAATAAAACCCTGATGGTCATCAACAAAACATTAAATTTAATAATTCTTATAACCCTTAGTGACCATGTTCAAAAGCAAAAGGTATATTTGAACAAGAGGCTACAATCACTGCTTCTATATCAACATAGTGTGTAAGCAATTGGGCATCCTCGGATTATTCATATATTGTTGCCTCCTACTGGATATGTTTTGAACTGCAGTAATGAAAATGATTATCGTATGGCTAATTATGAAAAGTAAATACTTTCTACACATGACTTTGAAAACATGTATATAATTATTATTTTGTGATTATATGAGTAATTTTTAGCAAAGAAATACTAAAGGTAGCAGTAAAGTACTAAATAGATCCATCCTTGCACACATCTATATGGACAGACACACAAACGCTCACACACACCTGTTATTTCCACACAGGATAGGCTGTAGTCCAGCCCATAGCTGAACAAAAGCGGAGAACTGGGAGTGGGGGTTTTCTGCCTCTGCCTCTTTCCCCACAGACCCCTCAGTCCCCCCCTCTGTGGGGCCCTCTGTGGTGTTGGATCCCCAGGTGGTGCTGTTAGAGCTCCAGGTGGAGTTGTTGGCTGTGGGCGGAGCCTGGTGGCCTGCACATGCTCCCTTAGGCAGGAGCTTCGCCAATCCTGACAGAAGATCCACGTCTCTCAGCAACCGCTCAACTTCCGCCAGGTCCTTCAGCAGAGCTCCCAGGTGAGCCTGAACCGGCAAAACAGAAACGTTCGCCTGCTCCAACCGCAGCTGTGCAGGGAGACGAGGGGATAGAAGGAAAGATGGATGGAGGGAGCAAGGAATTGAGAGACAAAGAGCCAAATAAAGATATGAAAGACAGGTAGAGATCCAGGGAGTAAGGAAAGATGGATGGATGGATAGACAGATAAATTGATGAATGGATGGATGTATGGATGGATAGATGAATGGATGGATGGATGGATGGATGGATGGATGGATGGATGGATGGATGGACGGACAGATGGATGGATGGACAGATAAATGGATGGATGGATGGATGGATGGATGGACGGATGGATGGACAGATAAATGGATGGATGATGGATGGATGGATGGATGGAAGGATGGATGATGAAAGGAGAGAAAGACAGATGTTACAATAGTTTAAGAGAGGGATGTAAAAATTGAGGCAAAATAAGACAAAAAAACGTATTAGTATTAGGAGACACGGTTATATTCCATGCTGACTGAAATGTGCTGGCTGGTCTCGTACCTTCTCGATGATCCTCTGGGTATCAATCTGATCTCTCAGCTCCTGAGCCATCTCTCCAAAACGCTCCGCCCTCTGTCCTGCCTCTCCTTCACACACAGCCGCCTGATAGGCCTGCAACAGTGACTGCTGCTTCTCAGGGACCAATAGGATCTTACTCAGCTCACTGTTCCCACCTTCCCCGCAAGTCAGCACCTCCAGCACTCCACCGGTCAGGAGAATTCTCTGAAGAAACACCAGGCAGTTTGCAGTCAAGAATATATTTCATTTACTATCCTGCAAGAAATTATGTAATTCTAGGAGATGGCATTTAGTAGCTTATTGATTAAATAAAACAGCAACAAATTACAATATGATCATTTAATTTCTTATTTTATTAATTATTAACAATAATAAGTAATGGCTTCCAAATATGACATGAATGTTTAAAGAAGTTTCTAAACAACAGAGAGGAGCCGGACTGACCTCCATCTCTTGAAGACCCTGAGGGTCATATTTCTGTGATGCCCCTCCTGTGCTGACGAGGCCCAGGGCCTGAGAGAGCAGCCGGAGCAGAGCCTGCCGATCAGCCGCTTTAGAGGGGTCTCTCAGAGCCTCCTGCAGCAGACCACCCTCCAGACTGCGCCAGCCCCCCAACAGCTGCTTCTGCAAACATATACACAGCAGGCTGGAACGGAGATGTTCAGTGGAAAATCAAATGAAGAAACTTTCCCCCTTGTAGCCTGATCAGCTACAACCCAAATGTAGCTGGTCAGGCCATGATTGGAGTTTGAGGATTGTGTTTGGAGTTTGAGGAGGGTGTTTGGAGTTTGAGGATGGTGTTTGGAGTTTGAGGATGGTGTTTGGAGTTTGAGGATGGTGTTTGGAGTTTGAGGATGGTGTTTGATGTTTGAGGATGGTGTTTGGAGTTTGATGATTGTGTTTGGAGTTTGAGGATGGTGTTTGGAGTTTGAGGATGGTGGTTGGAGTTTGAGGATGGTGTTTGGAGTTTGAGGATGG
>JBBPCY010000039.1:4568537-4583783 GCA_037974405.1 Brachyalestes nurse | reverse complement strand
TGGATGGGGTTGAGGTCAGGACTCTGTGTGGACCAGTCAAGTTCTTCCACACTGAACTCCTCCAGCCATGTCTTTATAGAAAAGGAATAGAAAAGGTTCTTCCTCAAACTGGGTCCACAAAGTTGGAAGCATGGCGTTGTCTTGGTCTGATGAAGTATTAAGATTCTCCTTTACTGGAAGGGGTTTAGCCTAAACCCTGAAAAACAGGTGTGTCCCAATACTTTTGTCCATATAGTGTATGATCAATGTAAAAAACTAATCAGGTGAAGACTTACATCTCACTATAGACTAAGAGCAACACACAGGGTGAGAATAGCTCGTTGTGGAAAGTGTTCTCCAGAATGAAACTGTCTGAAATCACTGTTTAATGAATAAATTCATTAAAGGAGGATTTAACTCTAATTCCGGACACCTAGTTATTTCCTCGTGGCATATTATACTATATTGGCTTATATTTTATTTATCCATGGTCAAACGACAGCTATTACTGTTACTGCACAGTAGCTGCTGCTGTCCTGCCGGGTTTTATGATGAGTCAGTTCAGCTCAATTTAAGGCAGAAAATTGTCTTCTAACAGGTCGGTTTTGGACAGAAGATTCTCAAGCTGTTTTCAGGCCCAATTTCAGGCCCAATTAAAGCCCTATTTCTAGTTCTCTGCTTCTGAGAGGAGTCTGTCCAGTGCCTGTCAAAATTTTTAGATAGATGATGTGAAGAGAATATCAGGAAATCACCAAAAGGGTCTACAAGTATTTGTGTTTTTATCTACTTTAGTTATTTTTGGTTTAGATTTTACCATACAGGTATGTGATGTCCTACAGAGTCAGAATCATGTAGGTCTATTTAGGCGCATTTCCACAGGGCTACAGAAACCATGCTGTAGCTAAACTGTACTGCGATGGTACAGACGGTACGCTTAGATTTTCCAGTGTATCTCAGTCCAGTAATGGAGTTTCTGATTCAATTCTCTCCACAGTTTATGGCCAGTCGTCCCAAAACCGCGTCCATGGAGTCGAACCGGCGGAAAGTTATTCTGTCAGAGTTTCTTTTGTTATTGTGGTCTTTTATTATTTATAGTCTTGTTGGAGTTTTGTATTTTTTCTCTGTTTTCTTTATCCATGTGATGAAAACCTGACCCAGATAACTTGTTAGTGATGTCCTGGCACACCTTAATGTTTCTCATAGAGTTAAAGATATATTTGAAAACTCCCACTGAAATGTATCTTCAGCCCAAACAGACAGTCGTGCTTGTACTTCCCAGGTGTTGTTGTTTTTTTGTGCAGACAGAAAAATACAACGGCCTCTTTCCATGCTATGAAGACATTTTGACCAATCAGAAAGCAGCGATGCAGTCAGCGCGGCTGCGGCCCACTTTCAACCCGGCCGTGGAGCAGCTCGGGGACAGCTCAGGTACAGGTCTCTTTATTTCTAATGGAAAAACATTAGTTTGCGGTTCCTTGTGCTAGTGGAAAAGCATCATTTGAGACGAACTCAGCACAGTCCGAGGCCAGTGTGTGATGAGTTAGGAATTATAATTATAGGAGTTATAATCTTCCATTACCTGTTAGCCCCATTAGTCTTGATGATCCCTGAAATCCCTTTAATCTTGTCTAATTGATTTTGGGACAAAACTGTGCAAATTTGATTTTTTGCTGAAATGTTCCTTTAAATCCAGCTGAAGGCCTGCTATGAAGCCTGCAGTGTATAACCAATCTGAGCTCGAATGAGAGCTTAGTTTAGCAATCTGAATCTAATCCGTTCTATCAAATAAGGCGTACAATCTGAACAGCTGTAACGAAGGAGCACCCGGACTGAAACGTATCATCTCAACACAAAGATCCTCAAAATTCAATTAAGCAAAATTGACTGCACCCCCTTAAGAGGGCATTTCGCTGCTAAAGTAATCCGCTGCCTGTGTTTGCCCCATATTGATCTTGTAATTACTAAATTGGGCCCATAATTGCACTGATGATTTAATGATCCTTTGGTTAATGAACGTCTCTGGGAAATGCGAGTGCCCACTCTAAAGTCTTGGCTGGTTTACATTCAACTTGAGCCACCGGTCATTTTGGTGCCCAACTCTGAAAGTCAAACACAAAGTTTTTGGCAGTGATGGGGGGTTGTAGAAGGTTATTTAAACACAATCTGCTGATGCTACTCTTCTTGAAGTGACTCTTCAGCCAAAAATCTAACTGACATTTTTACAACTCATTCTAAAAGCAGTTGACCCACCAAGACTGAAGTTGTCTGAAGTTTTCCTCTATAGTTTTGCACCGACTCTATGTGGATAACATAATGTATCATACATATAACATATTTATCTCTTTTCATTTTTCTTAGAAAATCTCACCAAACATGTCTTGTCTAAAATACTACTTTTAAAATAACAGGAACATTTCCGCACATTTGGTTTCGTCAAATAGTCCCTTTAAAGAGCCCATATGCTTGAAAACGTAATTTCCCTCAACTTCCAGATATAAAAGTCTGACGCAGTACATGAATGAAAACAGCCTGTTTCAACCCATGGGTTTTTGTGATGTCACAAAAGACAACACATTCATATTTATCCACCTATTCAGTCCACAGCAGTTTAGCTCTGCCCACTCACTATTAACTTATTTATATTATAAATATATGGATATCAGTCTTAAAGGCAGAGCAGGAAAAACAGCTTGTTGAAAGGTTAAAGGGACTATAAGACGTGAAAACGGTCCAAAACTATGAATTATGGCTGTTTCTGATTCATAATACCACACAGACGTTATAAACAAACCCTTCTCACTCTCTCTCCCCATCTTTCAGCATGCACTAATCAGTCTGCAGACATCCAGAGGGCCTGAATTAGATAAACAGCGCTGGCTGTCAGTGGCTGGGCCTGCAGCAAAATCTCCCCGGGTCCATGTTTACACAAGCCCATGTCATATTTCTGCCGTTCCAGTGACGGCTCGTCCAGTGAGAGATCAGCTGTAATGCGCTCCTGTCTGACATCTGCTTCCTCTCTGACCACACAGCTGAGGATTAACCCAGTACACATCGGTCACAGGAAAAAGCCTGATTGCTGGGTAAGTCCATTAAACCAGCAGAGCGGTAGTAAGTGAAGGGGGGATCAGTCTGAATCTTAGAATCTTTTTAGTGAGTAGGGATGTTGATAAATGAAGTCATAATGCTGTGAGACAGATCTTCATGTTTATGCGATTGTCAGGTTAGTGTACACAGAGGCATTTGCGGGCCCTGAATGTGACTTAACCTTATCATTCATCACTTCATTCACTTACTTAGTCCTTCAAATGAGAGATTTGTGTGAGTGAGAATATATATTTATATACATCAGTTGGGGCCTAATTCTCGCTCACACAAATTTCACATTTGGACTAAGTGATGTGTGTGTATATATATATATATATATATGTTATATATATATATATATGTTATATTTTGGCCAGAGTGCCCTTTTAAGACTTTTAAGAATGTTTGCTGTTTATTTGGGCTTAAGAAATGCAGTCAATAAGAAACGAATTATTGAACTTTCAGCTACTTTATTCTTCATTTTGAAGAATTCAATTATTACTTTATTCAATTATTTCAGATGATACTATCACCTGTAGGAATGTTTAGCTCCTTAAAATCAACACCAGCAACAAAGTGATCATATCGGTCAGGCCCTGATGAGAATGTCAGTGACTGTGTGTTAAAAACTGCCGGCTCATTGTCTGCTTCTGAGCCCCCCGGCTCTTTATCTTCATTTTGATGTGGAAAACAAGGTCAGTTAGAGACAGCCCATTCCTCCTGAGTAAGTCTCACACGCACACACACACACGGAGAGACACAGAGAACAGAACACATGCCAGAGGCCAAACCACAACACGCAATTAGACGACGGGGAGTCGAGATGCGACACAGATGGCACAAATTTTAGAAATCAGCACTGAGTAAAAGAAAAAAAAACAATGTTTAGACTTACACACTGGTCCGGCATGCAGTGAACATGCACCATGTCAGAGAGAAAAAGAGAGAAAGACAGGATAGGTGAGAGAGAGAGACAGAGGAAGAGAGAGAGAGAGGATAACAGAGAGGAGCAAAAACAAATACAAGAAAGACAAAAAAAAGATGATGTGTGATTTTTTTTCAGCATTGGAAATAAAAAAGACACTATGGTGACAGAGACTAATGAGGATACTCCATGAAAGAAAAGACAAATAAAACACCACTAAACACACTACAGCACTGGCTGGAAGCCAAACAATCTTTGCAATCAACAGCAGATTAGCAAAGTTGTACAATAGCACTGCGTGGTCACATACAGAAGGAGATAAGACCCAGTATCCATCACAGGCTGAATTCGACTCATTCATCACAGCCAGAGGCAGTCGGAGCTGAGGACTCTCCAGTCTCTCCAGTTCACTCACAGCACAAGCACTGTTATTGACTATTAAAATGGGCCTGGGCCTTTGGGCGGCTCTGTAATGCCTCTTGAATGCGAATGGATCTGGAGCGCAGTGTTCTGTATAGGCACTAGGGGGGCGATGGCGAGGTGATCCTAAGGGATTCCTGGATAGAAATTGTGGACAGTTTGTCCTCATCCATAACCATCCATTAGGTTTCGTACTTTGTTGATCCACTGATGGAAGATGGTACTGAGAAAATGGTAACATTATAACATTTATGAGCGAGTGACAAGGGCCTTGGTTACTTTACAGTTTTGCGTATTTATTAAACGTATAAGATCTACCTCTTCCTTCGCCCCCAAACTGCCAAAACCCTCCCCTTTCAAACCACGCGCGTGGAAATCTCACTCGAGCCAAAAAGCCGCTCGTGGATAATCTACAGTTTGCGAAAAATACAGTTTGCGAAAAATACAGTTTGTGCGCAATATTATCACAACCACACACTCGATTCTTAATTTTGTGCTCTCGAGTTTAACATTTGCACTCGCGACTTTGAAATTTATGAATGCGAAATTTTCTGCGGCAAGCCATTTTGCGCGCTCTAGTTTTGGCATTGATGTGATGCCATAAAAAATCCTTGTACAGCTATGCATCGTCATAAAGCAGGTCTTGGCTAATACAGGGGGTCCTTGGTATAAGACAGCCTCGACATACGACGTGTCGAGTTTACGACACTCACTCCAATAAAAACTTTTAAACATGGAGACGTGAGTGTTTCAGCTTATTAGCGTCATACTTACGGACTACGTGGGCGAACTAGTTTGTTTGCGCACGGTGAAAGAATACACAGTAATGCGGCGTTTGAGTAAGGGAGCTGGCATCCCCAGTAGAGTACAGTGTACCGTATATTTGTGTTATTTTCCTTTTTCTGTGGCTTAGTTGTGTTTTTAAGTGAGGTAGGCTAGGGTGTGTTTCAACTTACACCAAAATTCGGGTTACGTCACTGTTGCAGGAACGGAGGACTCCCTGTTCTTAACCACTTATAAAACTTATCCACATACTATATTCAACAAAGCATCCTAATTGGTAGGAAGAGAAAATTTAGTCAAAATCATGATTTGCCAGTTTAAAAGTACAACAAACTGGCAAATCATGACTTGGACAGAATCTTACCAAATAATTTCTTCTTACCAAATAATTTCTTCTTACCAAATAATGCATGATATTACAATGTGTAATTGTGCCAAATGTATGTGCATCTAAATGTATCATAGACATTAGGATTAAATGTTTCAAATAGTTAATCGCAATCAATCACATTATTCCGCGACCCTGGGGTGGGGGGTAAGCGGCTCAGAAAATGAATAAATCAATCAGTCGCATTATTTTGTGTAGCAAATTGCGATTAAATTACAATCATATTTGCTTAAATATGACCCAGAAGAAAGATTTTTCTATTTAAAAACCAGTGCCTTTTGTTATAGTTAGATAATATTACTATTTTATATAATTATATAACCATTGTAGCTTTATGAGTGATTTCCAAAGAGTGTCCAAAGTTCTGTGTTCTATCTAACAAGTGTATGAATCTATGCAAATCCTGCCCATGTTAGTGTTTAGCTGGTAATCTGTTGTTTCTTCAGTTTTGCAGTTTTGGTAAAAAAGGGAATTACTTCATTAAAACATTTGGGAAAGATGCTTGTCCCCAAACTTTTGGCAGCTTGTGTGTTTCTTTAGAGCTTTATACTGAATGAAAAGTGACACCTCTACCCTGTCTCTCCTCCTCTTCTCTCTCACGCCCTTATCCCCCCCGTCTTTCCTCCTGTCTCATCCTGTGGGCCCTAAATCTCCTCAGCACTGTTCAAAGCCTTACCTTCTTTCACAGGGATGGCGGGCTTCTTCTGCCTCAGGCCAAGCAGGATAAAGAAGAGGACAAGGGGGATGAAGATTTCAAACGCCAGCACCCACTGCGGACACACACACACAGAGCAGGGCGGTGAGAAAACTGGGCAGACAGCAGCAGGTTGACAGTATGTTTGGGTAATATAACAGTACATTCTGCTGTTATGATAACATACACATCACTGTGCTTTTCTGAGTAGGGTCAGTACTTCTACAACAATTGCATGGATCATAAAAGGACAGATTTAGATCAATGACATTATCCTGGAGTTGGTGAGTACAAAAGAGACGCATACACAACAGTCAAAACCAAACCACAGAGAGTGTGTGAGTGTGTCAATTCTGAAATGTAGTTTGGACATCATGCAAGAGCTTTGTTTTAATGGCAGTACACCAAGACCTGCAATGTAAATATCACTATTATGTACTATTTAAAACAATTAGCAAACCTACACATGTTTACGTTCTACGTTCCATTTCCATCATCAAAAATCCAAAGCAAGCATCCCATCTCAGACTGGGCGGAGTCTGCTCCTAGGGGCGGGGTCTATTCTAAAGCTTATAAAGGGTTGCCAGCCCCAGCATTCTTTCTCTCTCTCCCGGGTCTGCCTTCAAAGTAGACGCACTCAAGACTGCTTTATTTCCTTAATGAGTGTAGACCCCACCACACTAACCACTTTACATATAAAGGTGCTAGTGATAAAAACGTGGTACCATAAACATTCTCAAAACTGTCAAGCAGCAGCAAGGTCTTAGCAACAGGCAGAGTATTCATAACCAATCTGTCTAACTGCTCTTTATGAGGGATCTTTCAGAGGTATTGAGCTCTTCAGACGTCCATCATCACCACTGTGAGCAGTTCTAACTCTAGAAAAGAGCATTTCACATCAGACCATCCTGAATGACTTAGTTAATTGCCTAGTTAATTATGCAGATAATGCTAAAAATGTCCCCTTAACGTAACAAATCACAGCTGACTCTTGCAAGACAAGTGGAAGCTGGTGGTCTGGTGGTTAGGGAGTTGCCCCTGCAATCAGAAGGTTGTGGGTTCACTGCTAGTGTCACCACTGAGGATCCCTTGAGCAAGGTACCGTCCCCACACACTGCTCCCTGGGCACCCCTCATTGTTGGGAGCCCACTGCTTCACTTGGTGAAGGGGTTAAATACAGAGAAAGATGTTCACACTGTGTGGTGTGGTGTGTTCACGCATGACTATAAGGGGCCACTTTACTTTAAGACACACACGCACTCTGACTCATAAGAGCAATGGTTGGTCATTGAGGAGACTCCAAGCCACCCTCTCTCTGTCACTTTCTATTTCTCTGACCGTGGATCATCACAGTCTGGCTGATTGAGCAGAGTTTCACTCAAGCTAGTAAATCCAGTGGCTGGTGTGAAGGTCGTCCACTTCTCCAGCATTTACTGCCAAACATGCAGTCGCCAGCAGCCACAAGGCCCAGAGCTTTCTAAAGTGGCCTGTTATGCATATTATTATATAGAGACAGTGGACATTTTGTCTTCTCTCTCACACACACACACACACACACACACACACACAGCACTGCAGGTGGCTTATAGGGATGCGTCAGTGGGATCAAGTATGAATATATACTTACACTAACACTAAAGTCCCTCAACAACTACAGCAGCACATTCTACTCCACACTCTCTAGAGTCCAAACACATACACATACATGTTGGTGTTGTCTGATGAAGATAATAATAATAATAATAATATTTATAATAATCATCTGTAATACAGTTCTGTGCAAAACTGCAAACAAACAAGAAAGCAGTAAAAAGTATCAAGATTTGTTTTGTTTGTAAAAAGTAGTTGATACTGTGTGAGCTGGTGAGGAGAACACCCCCTCTGTTCCTCCAGCCGGTGTTTGGATTGTGAAACTCCATCAGCAGCTCCTGATTAATTTAATGAAGGACTGATGGAGTCAAACCAGGTTTCTGATGAAACTACAGTAATACTGGACTTCACCAAGAAGACACTGATATACTGAACATAACACCACTATTTACTGTAGAATATTATTTGTATTTTCTTATTATTTGGTTGATATTAAGCAATATTAAAGAAAACACAGTGTACATCTAAACAGTTTTTAAATATTATTTTGTGGGTGCTTAAGACTTTTGACCAGTACTGTAGCTTAAAGTTTGATATATTCTAATCTGTGCCTAATGTATTGGGTCCCTTCCCCTATGTTTATTATTACGAAACAGAGGGAAAGTGACTCAATAGCAATGACCTAGAAATATATATCAAACTTTAAACTACTCTTTATTATAGGAGCTACATCAGAGAAAGACTAGAGCTGGAAGTGGTGCGAGGAATTTCCAGTAATCCTAAGCCCAGCTGAGCCAAGTGGTCCGGATGGGCTTTAATGCTTCAAGAGATCGACGTAATACACAGGGGCGAGGTCTTTAAGGGCTTTAAACATCAGCAAGCAAGACCTTGTAGACAGTAGTAACTTTCATTTAGAGCATATTCTTATACAGTAGAGCTTTGCTTGCTTAGGGTAGAAAGCATCATTAGTGTCTGTTTGATTTAAGTGCAGGTACTTTTATTACAGTCAGGCTTCACTCACAGTGAGTGACATCATGAGCAAGAGGCTGGTCATCAGTTTTTTGGAGGCGAAGAAATTGGGTACCAGTCAGATGATGGAAGTATACAGTTTTTCTTGGTGAAATTATGATTGCTTTTCATTATCCATTCTTGAACATTGTGACAAGAATCACCACTTGTTTGAGAGAGAGAGAGAGAGAGAAAGATAGAGAGAGAGAGAGATTGAGAAAGAGAGAGAATAAAAGAGAGAGAGAGAATGAGAGAAAGCTAGAGAGAGAATGAGCGAAAGCTAGAGAGAGAATGAGAGAAAGCTAGAGAAAGATAGAGAGAGAGAGAGAGAGAGAGAGAGAAAAAGAGAGAGAGAGAGAGAGAGAGAAAGAGAGAGAGGGGGAGAGAGAGAGAGAGACAACGAGAGAGAGGGGGAGAGAGAGAGAGAAAGATAGAGAGAGAGAGAGAGAGAGAGAAAGAGGTGAGAGGGAGAGAGAGAGAGAAAGAGAGAGAGAGAAAGAGAGAACGCTAGAGAGAGAGAAAGAGCGAGAGAGAGAAAGAGAAAGAGAGAGGGAGAGAGAGAGAGAGAAAGAGAGAGAGAAATAGAGAGAGAGAGAAAGATGCTGACAGGGCAGAGAGAGCAGGTGGCAAATATCTAATGTACAGACTCCTGTTGCCCTCCATATGTGTTCCAGCATTCTTTTTCGTCACTAGTTTACTGACATTATTTCTTTCAGATTCACTGTGGCATGTATGTAAATATAAACATGTAATTATTTAACAATCATTCGCTATAATATATGGATTTCAAGTAACAAGCACAGACTTCAGTTTATTATTACTTTGGTTATAGTAGTAATCCCTGATATCCGCCATTGCATACAGGACATTATTCTAAAAACTGGAAAAAACAAAATCCCTCCATGAATTTTGGATATTTAAGATGGCAGTATATGAGTTTTTAAATGTTGATTTTTTCTGGCCGGTGGTGGGATTTGGTGGTTAAAAGGTATCAGACAGGACAGACTAAGCCGCTGTGAAGGAGCCGGTCTGACAGAGGCAGCGCGCGCCACGCCTGCGCTAACGCATCCTTATTTTCCCCGACACAGCAAAACAGGAATGCAGATCTCGCTCTCTGGAGGGGCTTCTCTTCACAACAAACTGCATCTATGACAGCATGAGCAGCACACTCTCCTTTTCACTCCATCTTAGAGGAGGACGACGACGATGATGATGATGATGATTAAAGCACTTGGGGAAATTAGTTTAGGGCTTTTGGTAGCACTCACTTTATGATGCTGACTGATGCCATTTCTGTCATTTCCATAGAAAGCAGTAAGCACACACACACACACACACACACACACACACACACATATGCACACAGCATATTTTAGTTGTTTCTCGGAAGCCTCTTGTGTTGTAGCACCAAAAGATAAAGATTTATAGAGAATGAAAAAAAACAGATAGAGAGAAACAGTAAGACCATGAAAGAGTGAAAAGATTAAAAGAGAGATTAAAACTAAGAGTGAGTGGCTGATGAAGACAGAATGAGAGACAGAAAGAGAGAGAGGAAGAGAGAGAGAGAGATAGAGGGGCCACAGGTCAGAGTGCGGGTGTTGACCGTGACGTTATTGTTATGATCTCTGACCACAATGTGGCTTTCACCACAGCCAGGCACTGACCACACACACACACACACACTATACTAGTCTAAGAGACTTGAGAGAGAGAGAGAGAGAGAGAGAAAGATAATAGTGTTGTTTGTAGATATTGTTCTTTGAACTTAACTTCTGTGAACTAAACTAAACTGAACGGAATTGAAATGAACTTAAAATGAACTGAACTGAAATAAGGAATAAAAAAAAAAGAGAGAAAGCGAGAGAGAGATAAAGAGAGAGAGAGAGAGAGAGATCCATGGAAGTGAGTGAGGTTATGAGTTTCTCATCCACTCTTGCTCCCCTCTATCATTCCTGTCATCCCTGTGACACTCCATCTGTGTATATGTGTGTGTGTGTGTGTGTGTGTGTGTGTGTGTAAGTGAAGGTCACAACAAACAAGAAGGCTTCTTTGCAGGCCTCACTCACAATACACAAAGATCTGACTCATACACTCCACAAAGCTTCAGTCATAAGAGCCTGAGCAGCAAACACGGTACACACACACACACACACAAACACACATGCTTGTTTTTACACAAGGATTATATACATGCAAGTAGGGCTGGGCCATATGGCTTATAAATTATATATATATTAGGGCATTAACACAAAAGTCGACTAGTCGACTTCAGAGGCTTTTTATACATAAAAAATCTGAAATAGATACATCATATTATTGTAAAGTCTCCTGTCCAGCACTTTTGACATGTACGAGTTTAAAATATTGTTGTTAAGCAGTCACACCAACATCGACACAAAGTATAAATTTGACATAACATCAAAAAAAGATCTGAATTTTATTCCATCCATATAGGCCACACACAGAGCAACAACATTTTTAAGCAACATTTTCCTCTCATAATTAAGGACACTGTAATTATCTCTTTAGGTCATTAACCCCACCAACCTCCCACTCGTTATGTTCATCAGCAATAAACTAAAAAGCCCCATGTGGTTATTAATGAAACACACAAACCTCATTTGAAAGCACTGCTTTCAGTCCCTCATTTACAAAGTACTGCACTGACAGTAAACGTAAAAAAAGGAAGACTAAAGCCTATAACCAAGTACACAAGACACCATCCTCAGGAAACATCCCCATCTGAGTGAAAACATAAATTAACAGACAGGTACACCTATGCAAACCATGTGTACTACAAATATGCCAATATAATGTGTACAATAATGTGTACCAGTCAGTCAGTGTGATCCCTGGGTCTGCTTTATTCTGCTGAACTGACGTTTTAGCCATTTCTTGAATGCGTTGCGCAATGTTTCCAGCTGACAGGGTAATATCTTTTGATTTGACTGTCCGTTTTTAGTGAGCCTTCAAGTAGGAGCTCTGAGCTACTGGGAAGCCTTCTTATATAATAAGAGTGCTCCCAATGTTCATCAATAGATGACTGTCCTGCTGTGCTTGCTTTGGCCACATGGTTTTCAGCTGTGGAAAAGACTATGAAGTTATTGGTTCGCTTCCGAGATTAAGGGGTAAAACTACTTACTTTTTCAAATTTGCCAATGAAATAATAGAACCTCCTGAATTAACACCTAAAATGTAAGATTAAGGGGTTTCACACTCAGGGCTTAAATCGAATTTTAAGGTAAAATTAAGGGGTCGGTTTCACAAATTAACGACCACGTAATTCAAATTAAGGGGTTTGGTGTATTTTCAGTGTGTCATGGCTGGTACCGCTCAGCCGCACACTCAACGCAGTTCTTCGCCCGAGTATTAGGAGACTTACGGCTCTGGGCGTAAAGGTATGTGTGTGTGTGTGTGTGTGTGTCTGGTCGTTAGGGGTCTAGCAACCCAGGTGCAGTGTTGGGGAGTAACGGAATAAACTGAGTTACGTAATTAGAACACAAATTATGAGAAACTGTATTCCGTTACAGTTACCTTTAAAATAGGTGATAATCATATTACAGTTACTTTGTTGAAATAAATGGATTATACGGCGGTATTTTCCTGTTCCATGTTAGCCTTTCAAACGGCTTTCAAACCGAAGCTGTCGCCGCAGACAGGTTTTTTCAATATATATTTTTTAATCCCGGTAACTCTTGAACCATTTGCGCAATCTAAAAAAATCCAACGGTTTCCGAAAGCAGAGAAGCTGCACTTTTCAGTGATATTAGTGTCATTACGGTAGTCATTTTTAAGGATCTTTTCATACGAGGGGGCACGGCCTTCGCCCTGAATGTGCATACCAAACAGCCTGAGCCTGGACCTGAGTCAGTACAGGTGAGTCTCTAATCAAGTCTCAAATCAGTACGTCCAAGTCAGTACAAGCAAGTCAAATTTCAAGCCAGTACAGGCAAGTCTAACATCAGATTTTAACTTTGCATTCTAAATGACTCAGCATTGTTTCTTCTGTGAATTTAAAGCTGTTCAGCACTGAACTCCAAAAATAGCCTGTATAACTTTACAAACATAAAATTCTTGATATTGTTAAGATTCTTAATGGTTGCAATACATGATACAGTAATTAGTTAAAGGGTTTTTTTGGGATCATGTTGGAGGACTACTTATTTTGTCTTGCCAGTGTATGGAAGGCTAAGGCCACGTAAAGACTCGGACACTTCATGCTTCTGAAGATCCATTTCTGCCTTGGCTGGCTCAACAGTTGTCTACATTCCAATAAGCATTCAGTAGTACACCCAAAATCATTACCAGGCTCTTACTGAGAACCAGCCTTAAGTCATGCTGTCTAGGGCTGAGTGTTATTCAGAAAAACGTTTGGTGAAAAGTCTCTATTTACCCATATTAACTCATTCCGAATAGAGCTAATTATTTTATTAGCAATGGTAAGAGTGAATTGAGCCATGAAATTAAAGGAATGGTTTGGCAAAAAAACAAATATACACCATTTCCCGTTTACCTCACATGTAGTTGATTAGGAAAAACATGTTAAGAGGCTAATGTTCCCATCAAACACCGGAAGTCAATTATCCTTTCCATTAAAAATAACCATCAGATCTTTTCTCAACCTGCTGAATTAAGGTGATACAGGCTGGTGAGTGTGTTTTAGGACAGAGTTTGACTAGCTGTGAACTACAAATGTGAACATGGGCCGGTTTCCCAGACAGGAATAAAGACAAGTCCTGGACTATAATTCTCTTTCAATGGAAAATCTCTGTGTAGTCTAAGACTAGGCTTAATCCCTGTCTGGGAAACTGGTCCCTAATGTTAACTTTTTATAGTTCACAATCAGTCAAATGTGCTGACCTCGAGGAAGACCTGTATGTGGTTTGAGAGAAGTGTTTGCTGGCCTTGCAGCTCCAATTCTAAACTTAAGAAGCTCAAATTGGACACCAAACATGTCTGACTGATATCTGGGGAAAGTGAAAAATAAGTACATTCGATTTTTGCTGAACCAGTGGTTAGGACAAAATGGACATTCATTATATTGCTACATTTTGTGATGTACCTACCAACACACGAAAACAAATAGACGTTTGAATCCCTGATGCAATGTGTCTATTACTTGGGCTTCATTATATTACACTAAACTATTTGTAAAAAGGATCACGTGGCTGGATGGATGGATGGATGGGTGCATGGATGGATGGATGAATGGATGCATGCATGGATGATTGGTGAATGGATGCATGCATGGATGGATTGATGAATGGATGCATGGGTGGATGGATGAAGGATGGAAGGATGAATGGATGGATGGATGATAGATGGATGGATGGATGGATGGATGGATGGATGATAGATGGATGGATGGATGGATAAATGGATGCATGCATGGATGGATGGATGGATGCATGGATGGATGAATGGATGCATGGATAGATGCATGTATGGATGGATGATAGATGGAAGAATGGATGGGTGCATGGATGATAGATGGATGGATGAATGGATGCATGGATGGATGATAGATGGATGGATGAATGGACGGATAGATGGATAGATGGACAGGTGGATCCTGCCTTAATTCATCCAAATAGAAGTCAAGTCATTTCTACCATGTACACAGTACACAGTAAAAACGAAACGAAGCGTTCCTCCAGGACCAATACAACTAAACGAGAAAAGACAACGTTTAATGCAAATGACAGTGGCTACATTGAGGATAAATACAGTACTGACCGGTACCATCTGTAATTGGTTAACGTCAGTCACAGAATATCTGTATAACATCTGTAATCTCTTCTGAATGCTGTAAACTGTGACATCAGTATCACAAAGGCCACTGTTGTAATAACAGTCAAGAAATGACATATTGATATAGAGCAGCCTTCGCTGTGCCGAGCGCGGCTGGCTCTGAGCCGCGCCCGATGGAGCCGTCGGCCTGTCTCGTCCGCTGTTCTGGCTGTGAGGGTTTAGGCCGGTGCTCTCGGGGGCACTGAGCGCGGAGGGCAGCCGTCCAATGCAGCCACACTGTGTCATAAGCTCATCTAAGCAGGTCATCAATCAGCTGAGCCTGAGGACTGAGCTAGCTAAAGCCCACTTTAACACCCAATTTGGAGAGCAGCAATGATGCTATGCCACAAAAATGGATTCGCTCTCTTCATGCTGCACAGATGGGTTTTGATCCACAACATCTTTCCTATCAATCCAGCATCTCTGATTCTCTTTAAAAAGATTTAGTTTGGTGGAGCGGTTTATTCTTCACCATGATGGTTATAATGCATTTAGTGCATGAAATACATTAACGCTCAGAACTCAGAGTGTATCAGTAAACTCTGATTTCAGTAAATATAAACAGTGTAAAACAGTCTAGAACCG
>JBBPCY010000039.1:4555307-4568437 GCA_037974405.1 Brachyalestes nurse | reverse complement strand
TTTGATTTTGAGCCTCCCTTCATTCAGGGACACATTGTGAAACATTTTTAGTTTATGTCTTATGGTGTTGACTCTTTAAGTGTTCATATAAATATTTACACATTAAGTTTACTGAAAGCAAAAACAGTTGAAAGTCAGAGGACGTTTCTTTTTTTGCTGAGTTTATATGTATTATATATATCCTTAGTTTTCACACGTCCAGTTTGGTGGTAATTCTAACTAGAATACTGGGAAAAATACCAAAACCATCAGCATACCCATCACATTTCAGAAAGGACCACTCCAAGTTCAGCATGTTTATATAGAAACTAGGTGGTGATCACAATCCAAAACATACAAAAGAGCATTATAAACTTCACCAAGATGTGGGCTATCAACATAACGTCACAAACGCTATAAGCACAACAGTATAAGAGTTCGTTCACTTTCTCTCCAGCGGTCTCTCTGTGCTCCCTTTGGAAGATGACATCAGTGTGCGGAGGAATAAAATCCCTGTCACTGCCCTGTTCCATCAAGTCTACAGGACACAGCAGGTCATCTATCAGTAATGGTTTCAGGGAAGAATGGAGAGAGACGTGACATTTCAGTTTATAGACCAAATCCACACAAACGCACACACACAGCCCAGCAGGCTTTATTTAGCCACTCAACTCTTCAAAAGTTTCCAACCAATGTTCAGATTGCATTAACGTTATCCACTTATAACACTTACAGGCTAGATAAAATATCATAAACAAGACAACAGATGTTTTTGTTTTATATAAGAAATGTTATTATATGATAGATAATATTATTTCTGTGTTTCTTGCTATATTCTATGCTACACCCATTTACACAACAACACACTCACCATCATTCTGGACAAATGTCTGAAGGTTCCTACAAAATTTCTTTAAATTTGAGACAAATTCCATTTTAAAATGTATGTATTAAGCTTCATATTTTTTTTATTTGCCACAACTGCCTTTACAAAATCAGACACATTTCTTAACAATTTCCAACAATTTCCTTCAAATTTCGAAATGTTTTCATTTTTCTTTCAAATGTCCCATTAATTCATAAACCGTTCTTAAAGTTTTTAAGACATTTCCTAAACAAATACATTTAACAAATACCTTTAAAATTCTTGGTTTCCAACACTTCCAAAGCCTATGAAGGAGTACTAGTATCATGTTACAGTCTGAAAAAAGATGAATAGAAACTAAACCCATGAAGAATTCTGGGTAGCTTTACTTCTACAATGTTCATATCATTTAGGAGTGTATGGCCGTCCTCATACTAGGACACTTTAAAGTTCCTATCTTGGGCACCGTTAGTGATCGCACTAGTCAAACGAACTGGACTTCGGGGCTGAAACGTGGTCGGTCACAGTCCGGCTGGCCTGGCGTGAGCCCACCGCAGGATTCTGCTGTTTATTTAAGTTTGACGCGGCTGAAACATGTGACCACTGAGAACTGACAGCTATATTTCACAAGCCACCATCCCGGCGGTTTATCTCTGGCTGAAAGACTGTTAAGGCCCGCCAAACAGGTGCAGGTCCCCCGCTGTTCACATTCACACAAACAAATCCACTCTGACTCAGTGTATTGCCGGAGCTTGCTGTGCCAAATTGCAAATTTTAATGCAAAAAGGAACATTTTCAGCCGGATGAATATTTCATGTTTATCAAAGCAGTAAATATTTTATGGTATGCTTTATACATGAGGACAAAATTAGCTTGAGCTGAAGAGCGATTTTGCTTTCATTAATTTCAGCAAGAGTGTACCCCCTGATTACTGCCGGGGAGACAGAGAGAGAGAGAGAGAGAGAGAGATACGGAGAAAGAGCACAACAGAGAAAGTTGTTTGAAGATGGCTATGGGGGAAGGAACAAAGGCATTTCAAAGAGAAGCAGAGAGAAATCGCAAGCAGATTATGAGGGATGGAGAAAGAGGAGGGAGGGGGCACACCGCTGTCACCGCTCGCTGTACGCACACTAAGAAAAGAGGCAGAAACGAGCTGACAGAAGAATACAGCATAAAAGCCATGTGGAAATGGAGGTGAGTGGCACCGGCTGATGTCATTGGCGGAAAGAGCGCGAGAGCAGGCCATTAAGTGGAGTACTGGGAGAGGATACAGGAAAGTTTCTCGCTGGCATTGCATTTATGTGTATGCAGCTCAGTGTGGGGAAAAACACTATGAGGTTTTTTTCCAGCTTTTTGCAGTCTGTGTCTATAGCACTCATTATTACATTTCCTGCTAGAGACCACAGAGACCACCAACCACGCACCAAGCCTTCTCCTATGCAACAGTTTCATTCCTACAATACTCCAGCCTAGCACTCTTACACGAAATGTCTATGTATCACCATCAGCATCAGCATCCGCAGGTACAGTGCTGTGAAAAAGTCAACCTTCCATTCAATTATCTCATTTCCAGTCCAAATAGCCCTAAAAATCTGCAGTCTTCTCTTGGTGGATGGATGGACATAAAAACCTGTGATTTCATTTCAGATCTGAAAGCAAGAGTAGAGACTCTCCCACTTCTAGCACGTTTGTCCCTTAAACGTTTAATCATTTTCTGCACTCCAGTCTTCTTCCTTATGCAAGTAGATAATGTTCTACCTAATCTCTTCAGAAATCTCTCTTTAAGCAATTTATATGCACATGAAAGAAGAATGTGTAAGGCGGCTGAGGTGTGTGTGGGTAGCTTTGAAAGCTTTTGTTGGGAGGACACAGCTGTAACAGGTTGGGTTTATGATTGGAAGAATGGAGTTAAAGTGACACGAAATGGACAAATAAAACACCAGTAAACCTGATTTTATCCTCACTGTTGGAGGCATATGTGCAATTAATTTGATTTGTCTAGAAAATGAAGCTGGGGATTAACCATCGAAAGTATTAACTCATCGTTTATTTATCTGTATGTTATTGAATGTTGTCTCATCCTCTCATCACCTGCTGCTATCTAATTTTATTGCATTCATCATATTTTCATGGCACAAACACTAAGTTACTTTTCATAACCACTTGCACTAATAATCTGTTATTTTATTATATCTGTTACAGTTACTGCTTGTTTTTTTTTGTTATTGTTTTATCTTTATTCCTCTTGTTGCACTGAGCATGTTTACGACAAAAGAATTTCAAATAAAGTTCTTTCTTATCTTATATTCGGCAAATTATGGACAGCTATGGATCAGAACTGGCTTCAGAACTGATGCGATGCTGAAAAGGAACTATCTCCAGGGTGGTGACATACTACACCAGAAGCTGCCTTGGTGACTGCATGGAGACCACATAACTCAGAACTAATGAAGACATCTATTCATTCATGGGACCCAATCCAAACAGGCAAACATAATAATTAAAATGAAGAGGCTGTAAAATGCAATCAATTTAAAATAGAGCTAATTAATTTTTTTTATCAAGATTAAAGTCAGTACGTTACACTAAGGGCATACTCACACTAAGCTGGACTGTCTTTTATTAGGCTGAGCATGATTGTGGCCCCTCCCCACTCCCCCGCTGGCAAGCGCCCACATTGCGCTCGGTGTTCTGGACCCGAGCACGCTTATGTCATCACATCACTTTATCCTTCTCGTCCAATGAGCTGCCAGATTTATGGAGTGCATCCCGTATCTACTGAACCTGCAGTTTTTCAGCTCCTCAACACATGGTTTAACGGTTCTTTGGTCCAGGATCATGAAGATAATCGAGAATTTTACTGCAAAATTATTGTAAAATTCTTGTTTTGTGACCAGTTGCTCCAGAATTCCCTCGTCTGGCCAAATTTCCAGCAAACACTGCACCTCTCCTGGAGACCAAAGTCAATCCTTTGCCACTATGGTTGTTAAATGGGACAGTCTCATGCCTTACTTGGGCACAGTTAGTGATCACCCTAGACGTGTACCATGAATGAGTCTAACTCAATTGTGCCCTCATCCTCAAGCAAAGCAATCACACTAGTCAAGCAAACTGGACTTCGGGAGCCAAACATGCCCAAGTGTATAAAAAAGCAAAAAACTTGTACATTTTGTTGCACTGAAAAAAGTAAGTTAACTCAATGTATCACACCATTTTTTGTGTTGTCAGCTTATTATTAGAAGCTGCATGAGATCAAAATTTTACAGCAGCGAGGTTAACTCACTTTATTTGATTATTTTTAAGTGTAAAGTGGCCATTTTTGTCACACGTGAACACATTACAGCACAGCACACAGTGTGAACAGTCTGGAAGTATTTCTCCACATTTAACCTATTCATCAAGTGAAGCAGTAGGCAGCCAGCAACACAGCGCCTGGGAACGGTATCTTACTCAAGGGTACCACACTGGTGCCACTGGCAGTCCTGGGATTCGAACCCACAACCTTCCGATTGTCCACCGTTGCAATACTGTCACATAGGGCCGCACTGATATGTGCATTCTGGGCCGAAACATATTTCCATGTACAGACATGTATGGCCATAACATCTATATGAGCTGTTTGCACGTCATCCTAAAACTACAGACTTTAAGGGGGAGTACCAGCTATAAAAACCTCCACTCTTCTGGGAAGGCTTTCAAGAAGATTTCGTGTCCGTGGGAATCAGTGCGCAGTCAGTCGAAAGAGCATTTGTGAGATCATTTACTGATGTTGGATTAAAAGACCTGGCTCGCATTCAACGTTCCAATTCATCCGAAAGGTGTTCAGTTGAGTTGAGGTCAGCGCTCTCTGCATTCCAGTGGGTAGAGTTCTTCTGCCATCTGCCAAACCCATGTTTGTTTATCACGCTGCCAGATAGTGAAGCATGATTCATCACTCTAGAGAACACATTTCCATTGCTCCATCGTTCAGTGGCGGCAAGCTTTACACCACTCCTGGCAAAGGTGACATTTAAAGATCCATTCTAAAGCCCATGTTTGTCTATGGAGACTGCATGGTCATGATTTTGTAGCATTTAGCAAAGGTGACACACCTCAACACAACAAGGAGTGTCCACATGCTTTTGGCCATTTAATACATCGCCACTGATCCAATATGTAAACATTTATAAAAGGTTTGGGCTAAATCAACCTGGATTAGCATAAATTATCATTTATTTCTGTAAGGTTACACCTGCAGAATAGACACTTCAGCTCACACATTTCAACTTTCTCCTCCTCTGAATACACATACTATGACGCAGAAATTATGTATTTTTCACACACATGCAAGCACACAAACACTCACACACACACACATACACACATGCCAAGTAAATGAATTCAAACTTAATGTGCAGAAATCTTTCTGTCACAGTTAACAGGTGGCTCCAACAGCAGGACCGGGAGATGAGCCAACACACACACACATATACACAAAGACAAACCAACCTCAACCCACACACGCTCTTTGATATTCCATCACAATTTACACAAAAGCACAATTTAAAAAGAGACGGATGGGCCTGGCGGGTCGGGCTGTTTAATGAACTGTCTGCGCCTGGCCTGGCTGTGTCTGCACACGGCGACGGCCGACAGCAAGGAATGACAGAAAGAAAAGGAGAAGAGAGATTTTGATCTCACATCTCAGGAAGACCAAAGAGCAGCTGAAAGGGACTCGGGCTGGAGAACAGAATGGTTACATTTTAGGGGTCCGAAAGTTAACCCTTGCAGTTATCGCCAGCGATAGCAGTATTATGGTGTCATTTTTAGAGCCTGACACACTTATCAGATGTCTGATAATATTGGGCACAGCTTTATCAGCATCAGCAAGTAGGGACGGGCATTTTAAGCAAAAATACTATTCTACCCACCCCCCCTGGACACACACATACACACTCACAAAGAGAGAGAGACCCATTCAGATGTTTTCAGCTGTAGCTCGTGAAAGCTTTGGCAGCTGCCATCATCTGGATGAGAGTTCCTGAATTCCTTGGATTTGCACGTAAGAATGGAAAAGCAGCCAATGGAATGCAGATAAACCTTCCCTGGACTTTATCCAGATATGAGCAGTTTATTACCGAGCGGAATTGGAGTGTTTTGGAGAGCCGGTGTTTACTTCATTCCATTCTCACATCGTGAAATACTGGTCCAAACGTCCTCCCAGAATTCAGCCGTAGTCCCGCGATGAAACTGGCCCCCCATCCAAGATGCTTCTCCACCTTTCACCCTATGAATGTTAGCGTTGGCTCGGACAATAAAAGAAAGAATGACTTCAGCCGTAGGTTGTTTTTGGTTTCAACAGCATTAACGTCATGATAAGCTTCCTATAACCACCGCTTCTAACTCGCAACTATATAACTCTTTATAACACTCTGGCCAAAATAAAAAATGTAAACATCTGTGCAGCTGCTGTAGTCATGCCTGCTTCCCACTTTTCTCTCTTTCTGACGATGTCTGTGGATCTAATCTAGATTTTATTATATTTTATTATTTTGTTGAGGTATTTCCAATAATGTGTTTATGTAATTCATGCTTTTGTAGTGAAAGAACATGACATTTCATGAGATGCAATCCTACTCCACAGAAAACTTTACAGCACTACAAATAACATGTTAAAGTAGTGTTAGGCCCTGAGGGCTTGTTAGTGAGCTGATTTGTTGGATTAGGTGTGCTGAGAACAGAGAGAACACTAAAATGTGCAGGACAAGGGTACTCCAAGACAAAGACTTTTATTAGTAGGCGACTGTTTTAGAGACACTGCCAATAAGGAAGAATACACTTTTGCATGGCTTGCATTTGGCTCACAAACCAAAATGTGAAAATGTGCTGTATCGGTTATGGATCCAGAATGCTAAATATAGAACAATTGTTTCACTCTGTGCAGTGTTTCTGGCCAGAAACTACTAATCCTTTCCCTAGAAAAAGAACTGAAGCATTGCACAACAGTAATCAATCAAAAACCATGAAGGACGATCAGTGTCATGCTGATACAACTGCATTGCCTTTTTGTATTTTCTGAGGAAAAGAAGAGGGATTACAGATCGGATTACTCACTAATTCATTTCTATGGTAGGGGAAACACTGACATGCATGAAATGCTGAGTATATATAGGCTCCATGCATCTAGCCTTCTTAGGGTTAAGTGTGCATCTGCTCTAACCCAGGCCCTTTCTCAATCCTCTCTCCCGCTGACACACTTTTCGGCCCTCGCCCGACCCATAGGCACATGGCTTTATGAGCAGAGCTTCGTCACGATAATTATCACTTTAGAGAGAGAGAGAGAGCAATTTTATCTCCAGACACACTCTGTCATTCAATTACAGCAAACACACAGCCGGCGCCCAGGGGCCAGGTTTTAATGGGTGAACCTCTGGTCAAATTAAAGCATCATTCATTGCTCTCCTCTACCTCTCCATTCCTCTTCTCTGCCACTTTTTCCTTCACACGCCCTCCCGGTTCCTTCTCTCTCTCTCTCTCTCTCTCTCTCAATACACAGTGGTCCCAAAACACATTTGGACATTTGTGGCACTCTTAAAAATGTATTGAGTTCACTGTGTCTGCAAACAAGATGTCAAACCAGTGGAATTTATATTACACAGACACTTCCAAGACTGTCCAGTGATTTTGAACACTTCTCAATTCATGTACCCGAACTCATGGAACCCACAGTAAAAAACATGGCCTCTCTCACTGGAATCCTCTCCAGGCCTTCTCCCCACAAAAGGTCTTCCTTCTCTGTGATGTTGTGCTAATAGTGTTTTTCTCCAAAAACAAATATCCTTTTGTTTAACAGCACTATGCAAAAGTCTTGAGCCACACCTCATTTCTTAATATTTTGCTATGAATCACCTTGTTGGTGCAAAAATACTATTTAATCTTATTTTGCCAAAATAAGAAGATTAAATGAAAAACGGGAACAAATGTTTCACTGCGGCAGGCTATAAAGTACCCAAAGTAACAAGGTGCCCAGATAAAGGAGTTCCAACCACATTTTTTCAACATCTTATTTTCTGCCCAACTTAGTTGTCTCCAATTCCACACACTGTTTATCACTTCTCTAATCACGTGATACCACTAACACTGGGAGGTGGAGAGGTCATATGAACCACCACTGCTTCTCTTTGAACTGCTATTAATGTAATGTCATCCGACACCATAACACGCTTGGAGGAGAACACTAACCACCAGTTTGGTTACGTCAACATTTCCCCTTAACTGGCCAGCATTTCGCTTGACTGAAGGGGGAGAAGGGGCCATCCCACCCATCCAGGGAGCCAAACTTATTTAAGTATTTAATGAAAAGTGAAATCTATCAGTAACAGCAGTAATGAGTGTATGTTTCATTTAATTATACTTAGTATAACTGTAAATGCAAACATACTAGATCCTGCTGGGATGGGTTTCCTCTCTTTCAATAACAGCCAAAAGCTAGTGCAAGTAGCAGCCTCCTGAGGAGAATCTGCAGAACAATGCTTTACAATCATCAGCAGATTCTGTTTTTATCATTCAACTTGTCATCTGATTCCTTTACCCCCCCTTACCTACTTTCCATGAAACAGTAACTTATAGTTATAATGTAAAGCTCTTAGCGTGGTATAGACATAGACATGTACACATATATTATAAATTGTCCTTCTGTGGCGTGTTAAGGTTGATATTTCAAGTTTGTGGGGTTTCAAATGGACACACTCCCATCATAAAAGCATTCTTCCTTTCCTAACTGCTGTCCTGTCCCCACTTTTCAGTAGACTAATGCCTGCAAATAGATCTCTACCCCAGTAAAACACATCCCTTTTACCTTCCTTACATCCCTCCTCTTGCACTCCTGCACAGCCAACCTTCTCAGTCTCTCTCGCTCCTTATTCCTCCTCTCCTTCTCCATCTTATGCATATTTCATCTGGCCGTCCTCTCAGGAGTAAGGAGCATGTTCAATAATTCACCGCTGCTCGAGCCACGCTGGGCTAACAGGGCACCTCCTCCTTGAACAAAAGCCGTTGGTGAACTAACTTTATATTCAGCCTCATCAAGTCACCATTGCAAGTCACTGTGATGTGCAGTGCACGCAAGCCTGAGTTCACCTGCAGAACTTTAACCCTTAGAACCCCCCCTTCTCCGCCGGGAACGACAGTCTGGACAGCATGAAATTCTGTGGCCCCCGAACCCCCAGTGACTTTCATATCTGGCCCACTAGCTATTGTAGTTGAATAGCCCTGGTGTAAGGCTTTTAAAGCCTCAGTAGAGGTTACTATAAAGTTTTTTAAATGAGATTAACCTGTATGACATAGGAACACTAAATCAAGCTCAGCATGACATCTGACACCTGGAGCATCAACACAAACCGAGGACAATTTACCCTTTGTTGCACTTCCGATAGGGATCCGTGCCACTAAAGGTTAACAATTATTCATTCAGAGACTAAGAAAGGCTGATCGATATGTTATTATTTATTGTGCATTAAGCCCATGGGTCTAATAGACTATTTCTTGGCTCCTGTATATTCAAAACTCATTGCTCATGCAACACTCAACACACATCCCCACGATCCTCCATAACCTTCACTGGCTCCCTGATCTGTAACACAATCAATATGAAAGTCTTCTGTTTAAAAGCTGCTTTAAAGCACTCCATGACTGCACTTGTTTGCATCACGCATAGTTCCTTCAGCTCTGTCCTCCTACTTGCATGTCTTCCTCCTCTAATCTTCTGGTTTGTGGTCTACTCGGAAATTTTAACTCACCATCATGGGTTCCAGGGGATTTAGGGTCTCAGCCTCCAAGCCATGACTCTCTCTTCCCCAGAGTCTTTGTGAAATGACTTCTCATTTAAAACCCAGTTCAAGTTATATCTCTCTCCTTTCCTGATGCCTGACTGTCTTTTTTATCTCTTTAAATAATCCTTGGATTTATTTATTATATAAAGTTGGTTGCATCATTTGCACCTTAAAAGGATGCCCAACAATATTAATGTAATAATAATAATAATATTAACAGCATCATTATCACCATTACTACTACTAGCAATAGCAGTCATAGTAATGGTTGTAGTAATGATTGTAGTAATAATAAAAACAATAACAACAACATTACTATTATTATTATTATTATTATTATTATTATTATTATTAACAACAACAACAAAACAACAGCAACAACAATAAGTATAATAAGTGGGCTCTCTAGTCTGGCCCAGCCTGGGGCCTTAAATTGGGCCTAAATCTGGATTCAAATCATTTTTCTACCAGCCTTTAATGGAGATGTTACCTTTTTTTCAATATTTCTGCATAATTCAATGGCTAAGATGGATAAACAAAGTCATTCAGGGCACTTTGATGTGAAATGCCTCATTACAGACACCTCTAAAAGCTCCCTCGCAGAAAGCAGTTTTTCACTCCATTCATGGCAGAGAGGTACAAGCAGGTTGTTTAGGGCACAACCATTACTCAATGAAAACATCGCCATTTTTGACTATCAATACAAATCAAAACACAGGTTCGCTCACTATTCATTCTGGATGGTAAATAAAGGGGCTATATTTGTGTTGTAAGACCTTCAGTTCCTATCAGTGGCATTGGAAATAAATAAGAGCGTATAGATTTTTACACAATGGACCATGTCACATTAGAACTAACGTCTGTTCCCGAAAAGCACTAAAACTGTTCTGGTACAGCAGGAATGTTAATGACGTTCCTGCAACTCAACTGTCCCACTGTTCTTCAGATTACTGCTACATCAGCATCTATGTGCATCATATAACTCCCACAAACACACACACTATAGTCTATTATCCCATACTTCAGAGCACATTAAACTTGCATGATGTGTCCCCTTTGTTCCAAAAATGTCACCATTTTCACTTCTGCTGCTCAAAGTCATCACATACGACAGCCCTTTCAAAACTGAATGAATGCTCTTTTTAAACAAAAAATTATAAAATACCCTTCTTTCAAAGTGCACAGTCTTCTGTCAATTAGTCCAATGTCATTTTTAATGGTTATTTAAAGTTCAAAGCCATTTTCAATTACCATCCTTTCCGAGAAATTGAATATTTTTTTGGCTCGTTCTCCCCGCACCCTCAGGGCTGCTTCCTCGGGCTTGGGCATGGCGGAGTGGAGAACTGTGAGTTTACAGTCTGCTGAACCAACATTTCTGAGTATTAAATATTTCTCATGGATCTGCTGCTTTAATTTTCATCATCGCAAACGAGGCCCATCAAACTCGGCCAACTTCTTTTGCGCTGACTCATCGGTCTGATAGGAAGCACACTGCTCCGGAGAGTAAATACGAAGTGCTCTCGCCCGGAAGGAGCAGAAACACAGGTACGAGTAAGAACGCAGGGCTGTAAATAGATTTTCCATCATACCTGTTGCCATGGTGCTCTCCAGCATCCATTATGACAAATCAGAATCAGTCATCTGTCACATCTGTCACATGACCCTGTTGTTTCAGTGTATTTTATGACTAAATCTGGCAAAGCCTACCTGCTGTGAATCAGAATCAGAAACAGAATGTATTGATCCTGGAGGAAATTACTCATGTAATGACTGCAAGACACAGAGACAAGAACAATACAAAATCTAAAGTAAAATAAAAAAATCGGTAAAAAAAATAAAAAATAAACATACACTATGCTATATACACAAATACTGGGTATAAATGTGTAGCCCGAGTGTGTAGCCCGTGTGTATAGCCGAGGTGGTCACAGAGTTTGATGCCACTGGTATACATATATCTAGTAATATTGTCGTCACCATAGCAACGCTTACACAACTGCCTGTTGCTGAAGCATGCCATCCCACTGTCCAGTCCAATTCTACTATAGGACATAATATATATATATATATTTAATATCAAGGTGTAAATGAAGCATTAAGACCTGAAAGGCACGGTGCTACTCGAAAATCAAAGTTTAAAGCGAACAGGTAGCCTCTTTCATTGGCCACGAGACACAACAGCAACTGCTCACAGACATTACATCAGTCCTTTTAAAGCACACTGGAGTACACGCCGTCTCTCTGGGCAGATCACTGCAAAAAAAATCTCCTCTTAACACACAGACACATACACACACGCCAACATGCACACACACCCACTTCCATTAGCATTTACAGTTAGCATGTATAATTCAAGCAGCTGGCATTCGACTCTCTTGCAGTTTCCCTCGATATAAGACCACTGCTGTGCCTTAATATTGTTTCTCTCTCTCTCATTCTCATATTTCTTTTTGGCTCTCTCTGTCATTGTTTTTCTCTACTCCTCCATCCCCCTTTCTCAGTCTCCCCCCATCTCTCTTCCTCAGTTACTCTCTTCTCATTTCTCTTTTTCTCACATTCTCTCCCTGTGTCTCCCCTCATCTCACTTTTTCTTTTTCAGTATCCCACTTTCCCGCTTTCTCATTCTCTGCTTTTGGTCTCTCTCATGTACTGCCATTCTCTCTCTAAGCCTCTGTCCTCCTCTCTCTAAGCCTCTGTCCTCTCTCTCTCTTTCTCTCTCTTTTTTGTCTCCATAGATACTCAGTCAGCTCTGCCCTGCCGTGCCTTAGCCAATCACTCAGGGAATGGAGCTCAGAGGAAGTAGGTCAGTGTATGTGTGTGTGTGTTGTGCTGTGTTAGAATAAGGTAATGGCAGACAGCAGCAACAGAGTAGAGCAACGTCAGGCGTGTGTTCACCAGCATCAGGCCGTCAGTTCAGTCTCTGGAGACGTGTCTCCACTGTACTGGAAAGAGGGTTACACGACAGAGCAGAGTGAGAGTGAGGGAACCAGAAGACGTCATTGACCAAAAACTCCCAAACATTTGCACATGACTGTGTTTGGTACGTGTGTATATATTATATATATATATATTTGTCATATGCCAATGATTGGTCTCTCCTTTTTAAATTAGGTGTCTTGTTGAGAAAAGAAGGGCCCATACGCTACAAAACACACACATGCATTACTGCACAATCATCAATGTAGCCTCACATTATACACATTATATTTTGTGCTTTTTCCAAGTAAATAGAAACTGTGCACTACAATTTGCATAAATATGCAAAGCACTGTGCAAGCCTCTTAGGACACATATTAGGACACACCTGTTTTTCAGGGTTTGGGCTAGACCCCTTACTTCCAGTGAAATTCAGTCTTAATGCTCCAGCAAGATATTTATTCCAGCATGACTGTGCCCCAGTGCACAAAGCAGCTCCATAAAAACATGGCTGGAGGAGTTCAGTGTGGAAGAACTTGACTGGTCCACACAGAGTCCTG
>JBBPCY010000039.1:4531890-4555207 GCA_037974405.1 Brachyalestes nurse | reverse complement strand
TCTGGACAGCACGAAATTCTGTGGCCCCCGAACCCCCAGTGACTTTCATATCCGGCCCACTTGCTATTGTAGTTGAACAGCCCTGTCCTAGGGTGTTGCTATGGTATTCCAGGACGTTGATAAGGTGTTGCTAGGCAGTGGTGGTTCCTAAGGTGAAGCTAGCAGGTTGCCATGATGCGTTTAAGTTGTTAATATGGTAGCTGCTAAGGTGCTGGTATCTGGTTGCTATGGTATTTCTGATGGTTGCCATGGTGTTCCAGGTGGCTGCTAGGGTGTTGCTATGGTATTTCTAGTAGTGGTTGACTAAATCATTCAAATTACAGTTACAAAATGTAATTTAAATTCTATATTTTGTGTGCACTTTTGAGTGTGCACTTCTGCCTTTTTTTCTTTTTGTTTCAATGTGAAGAAATGTGAAAAATATAAAGGCAATTTTTCTTTCCACAAAACTAAAATATGCACAACAACAAAAAGAAGCATAATAATAACAAATCTTTTCTACTGCTCTTACGTCTCACATGTGTCTTTGATATAAAGCTCATATACCACCGATTGTTTTAATTAGCTACAAGAATAAAGTTATTCATATAAGACATTTTTAATCGCTGGTAATAACTGCTACTTCTAAGGGTGAATCATCATCTCGCATACTGACTGTAAACATTCTCTCACTGTCCTTGACATACTGGGGATTTATTGTGCCTACCAGAGAAAAAGCGCATATTATCAAATATGTAATTGATGAAAACGGTGCAACAAATAATGAGGCTGTTTGAGGTCATCGGCTTAAATATGCCACTGTAAATTGCATCCGTAAAATGTTGTGCTTGAGTTATGGTCCAGCACAGGTTCAGTGATTTCTCTGCTCAAACACACCCACCAAACCTGAGCAGGGAAATCTTCAAATTGTGCTGGACACTGGACCTCCAGGACCTCTGATGTGCCGCATAGAGTTCTATGTTGTTCTGTTCAGGTTCCATCAACTTGGACAGAATAACTGGAATGCCCAGTAAGAGAAACTCTTACAAATTATGTGTCCAAAAAAATCAATTAACGTATTTTACTCGTAAATGTATTCGACTGCAGACATGCACTAGAGCTAACGGGCCAATACCCTCGTAGCTCCACACAAACCTAAAGAAGCAACAGCCAGACACCAAACATGTCTTGTTCGACTACACTTAAGAGAAACAAGTGTGTAAAACTGATTTTCCATTCTTTAAATAATATTGTTCTGTCCTTTTGCATGTACACAAAGCTTTCTGATAGGCTTCTTAAGCTCTATAAGCTGTCAGATATTGTACAAAGCTGTATTTTGGATAAAACCTAACAAATAAAAGTGGTTGACCTCAGCCGTTGTTCAGGCAAAAATATATATAAAGCTAGACAGTTGACACTTAATGTTACAGTACAGAGAAAGTGATGGAAAAAAATATAAGTGATTTGTGAACACCTACAATGCATTTCTGCACATGTACACACACATCAATGAGAAGTGCTGAACAGTGTGATGGATTCTGAGTGAACCTCCTTCTCTGGTAAGGCTTGTATTGGCTCCAGATCCACTGTGGGTGTCAGCGCCACCTTCAGTCTCTGCAAGAGATTACACACAAAATGCAGTACTATATTTCAAGTTCAGTTTCAATTTAATTTCCTCCTCTTCACTGTAGTTGAAAATAAATGATTATATTGAGGATACAGGTTTTACTGATGTTAGAAGAGAGAAAAAAGGAGAAAAAGTAACCTTCTTAACTTTCTTAGTTTGTGAGGTATCTGAAAAAGATTGTATTACTTACCCCATTCACGGGTTAGTAAAAGTTATACTTGCTCCGCTTTCAGCTGGGATATATTTATATATTTTCATTTGTTGCAGAGTTGTAGCTTTTTTACAAAAACATTAATGTCACTCAAACACAAAAAAATTGAGCTAAACAGCACTAAACTCTCAGACTGTCGGGTCTGGATTAAGGCCACTAGAGGCCGCTATTAGTTCAGTTTTGTTTTTGGCCACTGGTGTTTAGCATGTCATCAGGAGTCTATGAACCCAGGTGTTATCAGTGACATTAGCTGGGTTGCTGGGCGCCTGATGACATGAACAGGTGTTTTGAGTTTGCGCTAGGTTTAAAAACACTGCCGTGACAGAGCAACAGCGCGTGGTCACCAATAGGGATAACCTTATCCCACACTACAGCCAACGAAGCAGTGAGCACTTGGCTGTGCTCATGTGCGGGTTGAATGTATGAAGCAATATCTACTCCCTGTGTGTGTCTGCTTGTACAGGCGTGAGGTGTCTGCTATGACCTCCGCAGTGGGCCAGTGGATTTGCTCTACATGCAGCCGACAGCCTGAGAACCAGTACCCCGGCTTTTGAGACCGAGTGGACACCTCTGCAGCCTTGGTTCTTTCACGCAGGAATCTAAGATTTCCTGGAACCTCGACAGTGGACTCCTCTGCAGCTCAGGATCTTTCACGCAGGAGTAGTGGAACTCCTGGAACCCTTTTGAGCTGTTTGGACTTTTGGTGTTTGTGTTTAGGGCTCATTGAGCTCATTCTCCTTTCGGTTTCATTAAAGACCCTATTGCATGACTAACTCTGGTTCTGCAGTGCTTCCTTTCAAGGAGCCCAACATGACACAGACGCATCCAATTACTCTTCCAGACTTCACTATTTTCACAAAAATCTAAAAGTGCTGATACTTCTTGAATATATTACTTCTTTAAAATTGTCAATATTAATATGAACCTTTACATGGTTAGAATTTTATAACACTATAAAATGTGTGTGTGTGTACCTGTAACAAAGGTCCTTTGTTTCTCCAGATTTCGTGCACCGCTCCCAGTGGGATCCAGATAATGGAAATGAGGGAGATGAACCAGCCCAGGATTTCTGCCCACAGTGGGTACGTGTAGGACTTGCCGTAGCGTGCAGGAGTGTACTGGATTATACTGGAGATAAGAATACCCTGCAGACAGACGGAGAAGACATCCTCACACTTTACAAAGGATCTTTAGACTCCCATGTGATCCAAGCTGCAGAAAAGTATAGACCACAGGAACTGCAAACTGACACAGTGTAACTGGTAGAAATATTAAATACAAGTGGATGTGATTTTTACTTATGCTATGATGATCAGTAATCAATAATTTTACTGATAGTAAATAATAATCCCAGCAAATGAGCACCTTATTTCAATAACAGGCTATGGTTGTCCAGTTTAGTACTTGAACACATTGTGATTGGTTCTTTTGATGGTATCAGAGTTATGAACAATAGAATAAAATGAAATGAAATTAGGAACGCAGCTTCTCTCACCAGCACCAGCATCGGAGAGAGGAACTGCCAGCAGACACGAAAGTATAGGTTTGGCCTCCTTCCCAACATGTTCTCCACCATCACACAAATCCTCGGCACTCCTGCATTCGTGTGTGTGTGTGAGAGAGCGGTTATGTAGATTGAAGGGCAGGCAGACAGAAAAAGATAGATAGACAGATAGATAGATAAATAAATACAGATAAGACCATTTCAAGGCCAACAAATATTCCTGAATTGCTCAAAAAGTAATTTTACCAAAGATCATTGTGACGGCCAGCACCTCAAAGAAGGCCAGAAACATGAGAGACACGACTGCTGTATAGTGATCCATGAGCTGAAATACATATATACCACCCTACACACACACACACACACACACACAGAGATAATGTTATTTGATCATGAGTATAAAGTTTAAACTCAGGGCTGTCTATTCTTTCGTTCTAAAAAGTTCAAGTGTAAAAAATGGGGCTTAATGTTAGGAATATCTACTTTCACGTATGAAAACTATTAATTTGAGTGATGTTGAAAATCAGTTTCAATCAGAAAATCAGCTATCACCGATTATATTAATGAATCGGTGAATGTACTATTTCTGGCCAAATTAAGTGGTGCAGCTGTCCGAGCACTGGCCCTTTCGGTGGAAGATCAAAAGGTTGACTCCTGGCCATCTGTGGCATAAGTGGCCTCACTCTCTTTAGAGGGCAGAACGACCCTCTTGTCAGAGTGTGTGTCCGTTAATTTTAGAAGTTTTATGATGGACTGAACTGTTTTCTAAATGATTAAAGTGTAATTCAGTCAAAGCCAGAGATTAGTGTGGTGTTTGTTTACCCTGGTGATGTGTGGAATCCCCAGCAGAAATCCTACAGAGCACACAGCCAGCACCAGCAGCTCCTTCCTCTTAAACACACGCAGAACCTTCGAGCCAAAACCATCCATGATGCACGTCACTGCTACCTCCACCATCGCAAACTGTATACACACACACACACATATAGCTACAGTAAAACTGCTCTGGACACAATGTCAGATCACTTCAACAAAGAGAACTTACACCATTTGTCAAAGTGTGTAAGTAAGTAAAGTGTCAAGACACCACAGCACACAAAGTGAACAGAGTAAAATTCCCTCTCTGTGTGGGGGTGGTGCCAATAGCAGCCCTTGGATTCGAACCCACAACCTTCTGATTGCAGGGGCAACTCCCTAACCACCAGGCCACCAGGCCATATAAATATAAGCTTTGCTGTGGACCCTCTTTGCTGATTCTTGCACAACAAACCTTAAACACAGTGAATGCAGAATTACAGGGCTTACAATATAAGGCTGCTCAGACTACCATTATAGTATAGGGCTGGTATTTAAACCCACAGGTATTTTACAGTAACAGCTATTTTACAAAGCCCAAGGTAGTCAGGGCTTAATATATGGACAAGCGACAGGATCACCCAAGGCTTATTGGTCTGGCTCGTCTGGTCTGATAAGCTACTGTAGCACAAACTGCTGAAAAAGTTAATACTGTTTATGATAGAAAGGTGTCAAAAGTCATAATGCATCACAGCTTGTTAAAGTGATCCAAGCCCTATAACAGGATTATGTACAATAATGTTTGCAGTTTAATTTCTGCTCAGTTTTCTTTGTGTGTGTGTGTGTGTGTGTGTGTGTGTGAATTCTACCTCACTGTCCAGGCCAAGGCAGAGCAACATGAAGAAGAAAAGTGGAGCCCACAGCTGCGATACAGGCATGGTTGAAAATGCCTCTGGATACACAACAAACACCAAACCAGGACCTGGCCACACACACACACACACACACACACAAATAACAAGCGATAGCAACAGACAACTTCTTAAATTGCATTATGCTATACAGTCACAAAGTAAGGTGATATCTGTGCAGACTAGCAATACAATCCCACAATCAGCAAAACAGGGAAAAGACAACATGCAAAAAAAAGACATAATCAGGGATGAGGACAGGTCTGAACTATCAGACTTTGGAAATAAACGTATTTAAACAGTCCCAGTTTGTTTACAGTAGACTTTGAATGTAAGCCATCCATTGCTTCTGCATGGTAAGTTTGTTAAATGCGAATATTCCTGACGGCAACTGTTCATTAGCTCTAAATAAACAAATAATGTATTCTCCACTGTTGAGTAAGCAGATATATGTCTGTCAGTATGAGCCTAGCCAGCTCTGCAGCAGGTTAATGTATCACGGTGGTTTTCCTCTGGGAACAGAGAGAAAGAGAGAGAAAGAGCAGGTCTCTCAAGGACACAAACATTCTTTTAGTGAATAAATATCTTACTCCTCCCACACCTGTTCTGTCTCCTACACTCATTTTGCTGTGTTTCCCACAATAAACCCTCTTTGTTAGGCACATTTCACCACCTAGCTAAAAATGTGAAATATTCTTGTCAGTCTTGAGGCAGCACCGCGGGCAGACTACCTCTGTTCCGGAATGTCAATGAACACTGCATAATATTCCTTTATATTCCTTACAGAGAAGAGTTTATATTCCTTTATATTCCTTACAGAGCACAATTTTTGCTTTTAGTTGGCAAAACAGTAATTTTTTTTAATCATAAAACCAAATGTTTTGTCTTATTTTAGCTATCCAGCTATTTGTCATTTAGGACCTTTTCTTATGGCTTTTCATAGAAATATACATTATAGTTCAACACGCTTGGAGGGGAATGCTAACCACCCATTCTGTGGCTAGCAAGGCTAAGTGATGGGGAGGGCCATTTGCTCTCCTGAACTCCAAGGCATGGGTGGCTGTGGCATCACTCTTGATAAAACGTACGATCTCTTGATGACTGGACTGCCGCTTAGAAAATTGGGCCCCTTGGGAGCCCCCACATTTATTTATTCATAGATGAATTTTTGCCCTCTTCCTTCGATTATTTCTGATGCTGCTTTGGATCTGGGTTAGAATACTGTCATGGAAAAACACTGATGCATCAAAATTAGTGGAGCTTGACTGAGAGCCTATTTTAGAGCCTATATTCTTATTATATAAGAAAATTCGAATAAAGGCAAAGGGAAAACTTGGCTTACCATCAGTAGCGATGTCATCCACAGGCAGATTATGGATATGTGCCATGTACCCAAGCGCAGAGAAGATCACAAACCCTGCTATGATACTGGTAGCAGAGTTTGCCAGAGACACAACAAATGTGTCTCTATAAAGAAAGAGACCAGGGGGTCAAACATGGCAGTGATCAGAAAAACATGAATTTCATTCTTTTAATATCATTTACACACATAAAGGTGGCAAAAGGGTTCTCTGTTGATAATCCTGGATGACCCTAGGCCCAGATTTCACTACTCTAACACAGCTAACCCAAGGAAAGTTTAAAGAGCCTCCACATAGTATAACTGTCTTACAGCAAGTTTTTTCCTTCATCTTAGCTAAGAACCATTTAGAATCTTTGTAGGCCTCACAAGAAAAAAACAATTTAAGACCACCAACACCTTTCTTATGTTCTAAAATTCCCCACCTGAGGATGTTGTTGTTGTACTTATTATAACTGGCCATAGAAATCATTGACCCGAAGGCAATACCAATGGAGTTGAATATCTGTGCTGCTGCATTCACCCACACCTTAAAGAGAAAACAGGTTAGATTAGCATTTCATGCTTAATATTCTCCAAATGACCTGTAAATATACTGATACATGCCACTGGCTCAACTTGGTTTGTATTTTAAAACTCATTGGGTTTAACAATTCCTGGTAAGTGAGATAAAGCTTCCGGTTTAACATAGCCAAAAAGAAAAGCTAGGATCTGCTTTTTAAAAAAAAATGATTATCTGAAAAATCTTTCTACCAAACATAGCCAAGATATATTTAGCGACAAGGCTAATATAATAACGTTTTCTTTAACATGATCCACTGATCCACTTATCTGAGTGACAGTTTTGCAGGTTGCAAACCAAGTCAAGCTATCACTGCAGCACCTCAAGCTCACCTGCACTTCCAGGAGCTTGCTCCAGTTGGGCATGAGGAAGAACAGGATACCGTCTTTTGCTCCAGGCAACTGGACGTTATTGATCAGCAAAGCAAACAGCATGAAGTAAGGGAAGGTCGCAGTGAAATACACAACCTATGAAGAAAATGTTATAAAAATAAGAAATTACAAAAACCAGAGTAAACATCCACTTTCTACAATAAACACAAGTATTTAAAAGTTCATAATATAATATTCAAAGTTCAAATTTACATTCAGGTTTATTGATATGGAACATTGTCATCGACAAAAGGTCATTTGATGTGTTTTATGGAAATAGAATTGTGCAGAAATAGGTTGTGCTTATTCATAAAGAATACAGCTGAAGGGATAAATGATTTTTTATATGTTCTTCTTGCCCATGGGAACTTTCAGTCTTCAGCCTGAGGGCAGGATACAAAATGCTAAGTGAGGAGTATGAGAGGGATTAATATAAATCTGCTTTGCTTTCTTAAATTGAAAGAAAACACCCATGGATTGAACTCACTTCTCGTCTAAGATGGTCTGAGACAATGGATGTTTTTTCAGTTTAACTGAGAAGTTTCAGTATCATGACACAAACCATTTTCAAGGCCACTAGTATGATTTGTTTTACATCAAAGATGTATTTATACTCATTTCTAAATTCACTGTCCCTGTCCCTCCTTCCAGCCATCCCACCGAAACATCCCACTTTCACTGGAAATAGTTACATTGTTTAACCATTTACATTTTCTGCCACTTCCCATGAACCATCCTCCCATGGGATGGTTAATTCCACCAAGACAATTTTCCTCCAGAGACCACATAGCAATGTGTGGACAGTACCGCCTCTCACAAGTTCAGACTTTATTTCCTGTCCCTGCATTGACTGTAGCAGATCCTGTTGGGGTTCATCCTGGGCAACAGGGCACTGACCTTCTTTTACCAATGTGGTGGCGTTCAGCAGTGGCTTTGTTTTGGTAGGGTGTCTCTTGCTCTGTTGAAGACGTCTGTAAGCAGTGCCAATGCCTTGTCATGGCACCCTCTATATCTCCTGTGAGTCAAAGGTGTGCTATAACTCTTTTAGCACCACACAACTTACAAAGGGGTGCTCTTTTATTCCTGACTTAAGCAAATACAAAAAGGCTCCGGCCAAGATTATATCTCTTAGAGATGTTCCATCTTGAATAGGTGCGTTTAAAAACGTTGACTTGATGGATGAAGCTCTACTTCCTTCTTATTCAAGACTTCAGACTTCATCCTAGATCATGGTTCCTTTTAGCCTTTCAGTGGACTTAGCCCTTGTCTTCTGCAGAGGTTTTCAATTGTATCTCGGGTCTTGAAAACATTCTGCCTTGTAGAATGGAATGTTTAAGGCCCCCTGTTTTTTACCTGTTGCCCTGAGTTGGTCTTAAGAGTCCCAATGTGTTAGCGAAAGTCTGCACTTGGAAACTTCGAAATCCTTAACAACAGAAGACAAGGGGAGATGGAGATGTCCAGATGTGGAGCCCTATGGATTTGTAAAATGTGTGAGTATGCCCTGACATCTACAAAGGTTGTTTGCCGCTGGTTGATTTTCATCTTCACTCCTTCAGATGATGGTTTAAGTACTTCACACATTGTGAGGAGCCACGGAAGTCTCTGAAGCAGGCCATGTTGGTAGACAGAACACTTACTTTATTTCCAGGGAGGCCAGAGTAGTAAATTGTCTTTAGCCACTCATTATCTTGTTGTTCTGTATTGGAGATGCTGTTTTTATCTGTCAGTGTATCATCATGTCATGGTATTTGCATGGGTTCCCTTGTATGCTTGGGTTCACTTCTCCTTGAAACAGTAGCTTAACCTTTTCAGTTGGTTTGCTCTTTTAGATCATCAGTCACCTTGACCCCTTGCGTCTTTGCCCAAGTGGTCCATCTTGCCTGCACATAGGTTGGTGTTGTTACAGTAAGGTAATGCATGAAACGTCTGATTGCTGTCTGTCTTGCAGTAGTCCTTTTGTTCTTTTGACTCTTCTCTGCCTGTTGAAATGATCGGGGCCATGCCCATGATGAACACGATGGGGGAAATACTACATCCCGTTACAGTTGCTTTCTGTTGCCACCATCTACTCATTAGCATCATCTATTTATTTGTCTTGCAAAGTCACCACAGACGGGTGTGGCCCCTGATGTGTCTACTGTATCGAGTGATGCTCTGTGGAGTGGGGGAGTGGAGAAATCTGACCTTTCCGGTGGATTTGACTCCTTTGAATATGCAGAAGTAGATAATGAGCCAGGCCAGTGCAAGGAGTCCAAACAACTCCCAGCGAACCCCTCCAGCCTTTTCGATACCGCTGGTCATCTCCAGTAGCTTATGACTGAAAAAAAAACAAAACAAACAAATGCACTTGGATTCAGAACAGTTATAAATCCAGCAGATTTTTATTTGCCCATAGGACCAACAATCCATGCACATTGGAATTCTTGTGCAAAGCTCTCCAAGTCAAGTTACATTTTTGAGAGGTAGAAAAGACAAAAAAATAAAGCAGAGAATAGAGTAATCTACTAACAGTATATACTATATAAAAAACACTGTACAAGGAGGGTGGTAATATCTACACAAGGAGAATTTTTTTTTTTTTTTGTTATTTCTTTTATATAAATACAAGTACTCGCTGACGAGAATCCAAATAGCATTGCAGATATTGCACACATAGTATTGCACATTTTGACATTTAGAATATTAACTAATACAACTAATATAGAAAAAAGCAGACATCCTGTTTCAGACAATGTGCTTGTTTGATGACAAATGTACTCCTGTCACTTACTCAAAGAACTGCTGGCTGGCCGACTGCAGGTGAGTGGCATTGACAGTGAAGCCAGTGGAGCAGTTGCCGACCGCATTCCAGGTGTTATTGCAGGACTGCCATGGCAAAGTGGAGCCGAAAGAGTTGAAGAGGTAGTAGAGAGCCCAGGTGATCAGAACGTTATAGTAGGTGGCCAGCACAAAAGAAATGACCACTGTAGCAAGTCCCACACCTGGGGACGCACAGGTGGAGCGAGTGTTAGATGGTGGGCAAAGTCACTGCTGCCCTTTCAGCAACCTTTAACTGCTGACAGGACACACTTCCGAGTGGGTAAATACTACAGCTAAGGCTCGTTAGCAGAAGTGGAAGCTAATACTGTTCGTGTAGATTTTAAATAGACAGTGAAATATTTTAGACCTACCGGAGGAACAGCGCTCACATCAGATAGTCTCTGCTTTTCTCTACAGCCTTGAATCATTATCGAGCGATAAAGCAAGTAGAAGCAAGTAAATTCTGACCCTAAAGAATATTCTACCAACATTCCATGTTCTAGGGAAACACAACAGACAACATTTAATCTATGTGGTCAATATTGATTAAAGAGCAATTTAATGTTTATTTATAATATGTATTTGTTATATTCATTTACACTTATTTTTAACAGGAAATGTTTAATTGGACTTCATGAAATGACTTAATGTAACGAAAGATATGCATGCTTTCATGAGATCCTGCTGGTGTGAGTGTCCTTCCTTCCAGTAACTTCCAGAATGCTAATACCTCCCTCCCGTGGAGAACCTGCTAGACACAGACCTGTGATTTCCTTTCCCTTTATCATTCAAATTACAAAGTAATGCCTTTGATTCTGTGACAACATACATTTTAAATAATTAGTTTTTCAGTTGAGCAATCAGATATAACTAAGTAATAAAGACAGCCCTAAATTAGATACAGCTATATAAATAACATCTTTAAATTGACAAATTGTGTAATTAAAAATAAATAAAATACAAACAATGAAAATAAATTACAAGGTGTGTGTGTTATCACATCTAAACAAACAATGTATTTGAATGAAAAATGGTACCACTTCTTTTAAGGCTGAATGGGACTTTTGTCAACTTTCTGTAGTGTATTAAACAGCTTTGAAAGAATGTATTACCAGACAAATTATGTCAAATCTTCTGTTTAAGACCACACTATTTAAATTACTTTCTTTAGATATTCCTACTGTACATAAACAAAAGTGCCAACTGATGATTCAAAGGAGTTTCAGACCCTTTACACATCAGATTTTCTGAGCTTACTCTCATGTGAAAAAAACGTTTTTTCCCACATGGACCTCATTACTGAATGCAATAAACTAGGATAAGGTTTAAAGTCTACGAATGCCGACTGTGGCTCCCAAAACACACTCTAGCTATACTTAAGAGCCTTACAGTATGTTTTGATTGGAACACAATTGTTCCACCATGTGTAAAGCTTGACATATTTTGAGGAGTTGGCCCAAGGTTGCATGAAACTCCTGAGGTTCTTTCTCCCTGAGTACAACCCTTAAGAGAAGGATTCCCTTCCCCATGAGAACCTGTTAAGGCTGCATGAAATGAAGGTAAGAGAAAGAGAGTTTTACCAACCAGCTGAGCTAAATACTGGAAGTAACTCGCTTAAAATGAGTTAATCTCCTTGTTTTTATTTATCCTGCAACTGGGCACTGGGAATTGTGAGATGATTGATATTATTTTAAACGGCATCAAACCGTTTTCACTGGCGAAACTGTGTACTTAAATGGGCGTAACTACATGAGCAAACTTCACCCTATATCATTCAAGCATAAAGGCACGTAGCCTACACAAAGGCATGAGTCTTCCTGAATGGTGTGAAACATTCACAGCGCTTATTTCTCACCGCACGGCTCAGTCGCCATGTGACACTCATGAGTAGTGGGTTCAAGGATCGCTCTTTACTGTCTGATCTCTTGTGATTTTAAACATATAGGTGGCAAATATAGTTTTTTGGATGAATGCCATGAGAGAATCACTCCTGGCTCCCTAAAGAAGCTTTCACTGGAACATTCTTATCGATGGGTTTGATGGTAAAGGACCTTTTGGAAGTTCAAAGAAACACATTGTGTAAAGTGAATGTTATTTCTTAAAGTTGTTTGTTCAAGACAAGAACCATAAAGGAACCATAAAGCAGCCAAAGTTTACAGATGGCCTTGAATGATTGATCAGTAAAAAATATATATATATTGCCCTGGAAGAAACTCATTCCACAGGAAATTATAATGAGTTTTAGAATCATGGCCTCATAAGCAATGGTGCAGATTATCTATACAAGTGATGACAGTGCAGAAATCACAAGTGTATAGTGGTATCTCTGACTAGAATCTGTGTGTTGACCCACCCATGCACTGATGGCCTAAGTCCTCAGATCAGGCATTCTACCGGACTGCCCACTGTTAAGCCGCTTGGCTTTGGCCAAGGCTTTCCCTTTTGGAAACACTCAACAGTAGTTTTCATTAGATGCTTCTCCCTCACCACCCAAAACTTGGCTCTGCATAACATGCCGGTGCTGTTGTTGGATTCCGTCCTGTTGGACAGAGGTCAACCAAAAAATTCCCAAAGCTCTAAAGCCATAAAGCCATAAAGCCCCTACGCTGGGGAACAGACCACGCAATAAAGCAAGCCTCAGAGAACCAGGAGCCTCAGGGAGTTAGGGGCCCAAGAGAATATAGGGCATCAGGGGCATCAGCACATCAAAAGAAATAGAGAAACACAAGCTTCTGAAAATCAGAGCTTAAGAGAATCAGGATTGTTAGAGAATCAGGAGCATCAAAGAATCAGGAGCCTTAGAAATCAGGAGCTTCAGAGAATTATTAGCATCACAGAATCAGGAGGGTCAAAGAAACAAGAGCCTCAAAGAATCAGGAGCTTCAGAGAATTAAAATTATCAGAGAATCGAAAGTCTCAGAGAAGCAGGAGCCTCTGAGAATTAGGAGCGTCATTGGTTCTGATTAGGTTCATTGTCTGTAAACGCTTTGTAAAGTACCTGTTCTGATTGGCTGCCTTGTACTGTGCCTTTGCATTACTGCATTTAGCAGATGCTTTTATCCAAAACGACTTTTATTCCCTAACTACAGGGGACAGTCTCCCTGGAGCAACTTGGGGTTAAGGAACTTGCTCAGGAACCCAGTGGTGGCATACTGCAGGTAGGTTTTGAACACATGGCCTCTTGTTCCAGAGGTGAGTATCCTACCCACTAGGCCAGGGGTGGGCAAACCTTTTGACCCGTGGACCACAGTGGGTTCTTAAATTTGACAGAAGAGCCAGACCAAGAGCATAGTTAGCATATTAGCATGTTAGCATGCTTCGTGGCAAAGTGACGGCTGATATTGTATTCTTTGAAACCCATAACAGTTTCCTGGCATATCAGACATACAGCCATTGATCGAACTTCGGTGAAAAAATATTTTGCTGTCCACTCCCTCAAACACTCGGCATTCACTGTCCACTTTTCTTTTCTTTGGTCCGCTGGTATTTACTACAGGATTCAAAAGGGCAAATCCAAAACGTGTAATGGAGTAATACGTCATACCTCAACAAAGGTTAATGTGCCTGGAGTTCCCCATCTACTGGGAAAACACAGGCATTGCAGGAAAAATGCTAAATGAATGTCGTTTAATAATATAATTTAGAGAATAATTTAGGCCACCACTACCCCCACTTGGAACGTAGTCCACACTGAAACATTCCTTTATGAATATTTATTCATTCATTATCCAAGTCACTTATCTCTAACCCAGTTCTCAGTGGCTGGACAGGTAGTCAGTACTTTACAGGGCAGACACAAAGACAAACACAGTTGCACCTAGAAGCAGTTTGGCATCTCCAGTTCACCTGGCATGCATGTCTCTGGACTGTGGGAAGAAACCGGAAAAACCCACACAGCCACAGGGAGAACATGCAAACTCCAAACAGAAAGGACCACTGGACCCAGGGGTCGAACTCAGGACCTTCTTGCTATGAGGTACCAGCACTACCCATTACCACTGTGCTACCCTTTGATTAATGTTGATTAATGTAAAAGGGCCACATCTCAAAACAACAGATTTCAAAATGGTTTGGCTTGGTTTCCATATAGGAACTGTACTGTCTGGGGAGTGAACTGTATGTTTGGAAACTCAAAATTCTTACTTAAAAAAGGACGGGGCCATGGTATAGATCCTTTAAATGAACGTCTGATTACTTATGCTAGTTCTGTTCTACACACAAACACCATTACACCATTTAAACAAGTAAACTGCAACCTTGAACGTGTCTCATTAGGCCATTTGACCCCAGTGGTGTCCCAGTCCTTTAGATTACAACAGGACATTTCTTTAAAAGCAGGATTTCAGAATAAGAGAAGTGTACTGGGGTGTTGTTGCCACTTGGAGTCCTCAGTTGGAGAATTTGGAGACGTGCTTATTTTTAGGCCAAACAGAAGAAACGAATACTTTATACTTCAGAGCAGTCACTGAACATAATACTAATCTATTAGTCATTGTACCATATGCCACTGTGGAGTCTTAGAGATTACAATAAATAGGTTTTAAATCACATGTTTGTGAATATAATAAATAACAATCTTTCAATCAAAATAACAATCAAAATAACATACAGAAAGAACTACCTGCATCAGTCCTTCTGTAAGCAAGGAGCCGTTATAGACTGAAATGAGCGATATATCAAGTGACGAACCCAAAAGATTTGACCGGGTAGACTATCTCTGTCTTTGAGGAGATAAAAAACTAAGGAGAGAAGTCTGGAGTTAGAGCAAATGAAATCAAGACTTTTAATCAAAAACCTAAGTGAGCCTGATGACCATTGATGGTTGAACCCTTCAGATCCACAGTTCTGAGAAATGACCACGTATTTACCATGTCAAAACATGCTGCTCAGTGTCAAGAGTGTTTACAGCGGCACTAGAATGTTTAGATAACTGGTGCAGTCCCCTTGGACAGAGTGCCCATGCTAACCCCTGTTGCACGCCAAAATGCAGATAATGGGCATGTGGCCATCAGAACTGAGCCATGGAGCAATGGAAAATGGTCACCTGTTTGAGGAATCATGGAAAGATGGCAAGTTGGTGGTGGAATTCAAAGGAACTGTTGTTAGCGTACTGGTACCTAATACCACACCACACCTTCACAGGTCTTGGGGAGTCCACACCTTGATGGGTCAGAGCTGTTTTGGTGGCACAAGCAGGATCTACATGTTATTAGGCAGGTAGTTTTAATGATTGTATACAGCCATTTCTAAGCGGTTTGCAAATATTCTAGCATCACTGCGTATGACATCTTACGTGTACCCATGTACACAGAATACTCTGGAACCTTCTTGACGGACTTGTTGCTGTCACAATGAAGCACTGGCATGTTTTTACAAAGTAAATATCTGGTTATCAATTTGATTAAATGAAATACTGAGGTATTTGAAAATGTTTATACAGCCTAGGCAAACACAGGCCTCGCTAAAAATACTAGTCTGCTGAAAATATCTGGAATAAAACCAACAGTCTCCGGAGTCTTAAGTGCTTAGTCTTGGCTGAGGATCAGAAGCCCCCCTCAGTCGCTCAGTTTTCTTTTCTGGTCACTGTACGTTTCCTGTTTTGTGCTACGAACATTTCCTTTCACACAATCATTGGGCTTACTCCTAGATGAAAAAGTTTTACAAGCAGTGGAGTTACAGGGATCGAATGTACTGAAATCTGAGCGGCTCATGTTGGCCAGGCACCACTGAGTGATCAACCATCAACAGGCCATCAGGTGTCATCCCAGCTAGCAACAGACCAATTACACGTGAGGAGAAAACCTCGCACTCGGCACCCAAGCATGTGGAAGATAAAAAAGAAAAAGAAAAAGGAAAGGGCGATGGCATGTGCTTTATCAAGATCAACAAACACGGTCCAGCAAAAATGACAAAAACAAGTGCAGTCAAAATAATTCACTGATGAGCAATGTGTATTGAGAATGATTTCAAATGTTCATTTGTTTACATTCAGGATTTGAAATGATTAAAAGAAATGTCAAACAATTTAGAGTGTCATTTATTATGATTACCTATCGTCCCAGGGCCCGACCTATGTACACTGGCAGTTTCATAATTGTGACACTATTTATAATATATATATTATTGTGAAAATACGTATCAGCAGATCACCCATTTTTTTGTTTTTCTGACACCTTTAAATAAATTAAATATGAATCAACTAGTATTTTACACCTTTGGACCCAGTTGTTGGATCATATCAGGCATATTTCATGTAGTTAAAGGGCAGGAAACAAAACAGCTCTGTGGAAGGTAAGCGTTTATGATTAGCAAACGTACCACTGACCTACTGAACTCTGATTCATTTCTCCTCTCACTATTTACAGCTTGTAAGCAGCACATAGTGCTCAGCAAGTAATACACAGCTATAGTAAAAATGTAACAGCTATGCCTGCAGTACTTTGAAAAACAGGTAATAAACTTTCAGACTTTCATCCGATGGTTATGTTGTATGTACTGTATATTGTAAATGGCCACTATGTATTACAGATTGCATAATAAACAATATACCAATAAAACACTTCATGTGTTAAAAAAACTGGATAACATCATAAAAGCAAAGCAAAGTCTATCAGTGACATATTAATCTGAAAACCTGAGCCCACCCTGCCTGGGCAAATAAAAGATGAATGATATGTCCTGTTATGACGCTGACTATGCAGATTAGACAGACCTTGTCACAAAAGCACATTTCCTTTATATCTTTCTAATCTTATTCTTTAATATCGTGCTTGGATGTGGCTGCTGCATGAAGAATATGATCTTACAGTTTTCATCTTGTTTGTGTTACAAACTTCCACGGATTCACCTAATCGCTAGATTTCCACAAGGACTTTTTTGAAGCCTTTTAAGTTTATTTTTACTCACATGAGCAGATTGGTCTAATCTACGAACTGCTTATTGACTTGGCCTCATTTTAATCTCCCGAAACATTCATAACAACGCCCCCAGTCAGCTCTCCTGCACGGCTGTGCACGGATCAGGCAGGAAATCTCTTAACTGGAAGGAAGAATCTCGTTGTTCTATCGAATAAACGATGAAGAGGATCTTCTTGAATCTTTGCTGCTTTTGCAATTACCACTATGTTCCACATGCAGCTGCTGCATTAGTCCAGGCGGAGGATCCCAGGACTTGGATAGAAGCTAAACTTATCCCACACCAGGCTGAGTCATGGTCCATTACCAGTGGGGGTACATTTGTACATTACGGCATTTAGTAGACACTTTTATCCAAAGCGACTTCCATTCCCTAACTACAGGGGGCAGTCTCCCGGGAGCAACTTGGGGTTAAGGGTCTTGCTCAGGAACCCAGTGGTGGTGTACTGAAGGTAGGATTTGAACCCATGACTACTTGGTCTAGAGGCAAGTATCCTACACACTAGGCCCCCACCACCCCGTATTCATGGTGGTACCCAGAAGCATAAAAGATCCAGGAACCAGTTTTTATACTGGAGGAGCTGGAGATGTCACTCCTTCCATTGCGTGGTTAAAGAGCTACCAGCTCTGTACACTCAGGTGAGCTCTTCAGTCATTCTTTTTGTCCAGAACCAACACTCCATCTCTAAGGTGGAGACCCACAGCCATCCCAGCAAGACCCTCCACAGGACGTGGCAGAGTAGAAGTGATGCTCTTCAACCCAGACCACCACCACACAGTTCCCCTGCCTTGACAGTCCACACCTGGGTAGATGTCTCAAAAAACTTGCCACTACAGTAGTTTGACTTTAAACCATAATTAACTCGTTTAATCCTTTCTGGAACCATCTCTGTGCCTACAGATTTAATGGGATTCATCATGGTTCACAGATTTCAGCACATAAAATAGTCGAAATGCCTTGTTGATTCAAATCTCTCCTCGAACGTTATAGTAGCTGCTAATAATAGGCCTAGCACAGAAGGAGGATATTTGTTTATTCCTTATTTACATTTTACTTTTGTTCTTTTTTTTAATAAAATGTAAATGTACATTTTATTTTTAGTTTTACCTTGATGGTTTTCAAGTTGTTCATTTTGATCTGTTAGTAGCGTTTTAAGTTGACTAAACATTTTTATTTGTTTTTCAATGCCTTGGCCCTATATTTGCTTTGTAAATAAGGGAATGTATTTGTGAGTGGTAGACATGCATGAATACAGACTGAGTGGGGCGGAGTTTATTGAGGTAAATAAGATGAAAACTCTTGAAGTCTTCGAATGGATAGCTGACCAGGCTAAAAAAAGACAGCACCGTATTTTAAACTTTCTTGCCTTTTTGCTGGACAGCACATGTATAAAAGGGGTTGTGAAGGTCTATGGCGTGTGACCAAACCATCTGAAGTGCTTGGGGACTACTGGTGCCTACAAACCACTCACCTTTGAGAAGGGGACAGATTTTGGCCAATCCATGAACAGGCCCCAAGCGAGTGTACTGTCCAACTGCATACTCCATAAAGAGCAATGGGATCCCACACAGAAAGAGCATGATAGCATAAGGGATGAGAAAGGCTCCTAGAGAGAGAGAGAGAGAGAGAGAGAGAGAGGAAGGGGAGGGACTATGTAAAACACACACATGACCTTTAACACTCGTAAAACAGTATGTAAAGAGGTCATGTACATTAAATTGCATGCACTTCTATGCACACTGTTGTTTGAAAGGTCTTTCATATTTGGTTATTCTGCCTTGCCTTGTCTGCAGTCAAATGCATTAGTGCTAATCAGAACCCAAAAAGAAAGAAAGTGCTGAATCACAGATCTATTCTTTGTAGCCTTGCCAAAATCACATATTTTGAAGCTAAAGAATGTAGAAGGCAGGTGCTAGAGGGATGCCTTTCTTCTCCAGCTGAGAGCACAGGTGCAGCTTGATACCAAATCTCACAAAATATTAATCATCTCATTCATTCTGATTTACACTACTGTGCCACAGTGATACCCAGACTATCTACAACCACTCATACCTTAGAACAACTCCAGGCTACAGTTTATACACTAATTAAGTTTGGAATCGGTTTGTTTTAATAATATAAAACAAACTGGTCAACAGATAAGTATATAAAATAATGAAGCTAGTCACATACTTTCATATTAGTGGGGTGCTAGGAATCTACAGACACAAGGTAAGTTCAAAATATTATGAAAGGAGCTGTAAATGATGCTAAAACGAAAAAGAAAAACTTCCAGATACTAAAATGACTATAAATTATTCATCATATTTCAACAATTGTATAAATAGATAAAAAAGTGCACATGTAATTTATGAAGGATTATTGACATATAACATAAAACATACGGTTGGCATATATTTCAACCCTTAAAACCCCTACAGCAGATCAGTAAAATCTGATTTCAACAAATATAAACAGTGTAAATCAGTCTAAAACCGGTGTTTGTTCTCCTACATGCTTGCCGTTTGCTGCCCTTTGTCTCGGTACGCCGCTCGCCTGCTCTCCGGACCCCCTCCCTGTGTGAGTTTTCCCCACCCACTTGGGCGGAGACTGAAAGTTATCCCAGGTTCAAAGCTCTTGTGTAAGAAATTAATATAAGAAATTTGGGCATTTTTGTTTTTTATGTTCATTTGTGTCATTTTTAAAACCCCAATGGTGGTTATTATTATTACTACTAATATTAATATGTTTTTAAAATTAGAATAACTTTGGTTCTACGTGACACAGGAGCACCAACGCTCAGCGTGACCTCGAGCGTCAACACAAACCAGAGGAACTTCCATATAAGGAGCTGTTGGCCATATGACGACGATTTACCATTCGTTGCATGGATCTGTGCCTCTGTGCCGCTCGTGTTCTAAGGGTGAAATATTTAAAATTGAGAATCTATTGATGTGGGTTTCCTCTCTCTAATTTACAAAATCGAAAGTATAGGGACCCCTTGTTTAGCAGATACAACGTTCAGCATTCAAGTAATCATGACAGCCGTGTAGCATTGTTACACTATTATACACACTGATCAGCCACAGCATTAAACCCACCAACAGGCAAAGTGGAAAACACACAGCTTGCTGTGTATGGAGCTGTGTAGCTACAGCCAGAGTACACATGTTAACCCATGGTGTTACTTTGACATGGAAGACCAACCTAAACATTGTGACAGACCAAAAAAACTCCTTTAGGACAACAATATTCCCAAATGGGAGTGGCCTCGTGTGTCCTGCCACACTGCAAACACTGTTCAGAAATGGTTTGAGGAGCATGACAAAGAGTTCAAGCCATTGACGTGGCCTCTATATTCCTTAGATCCTAATCTAATCGAACGTCTGTGGTATGTGCCGGACAAACTTGTCCAACCCACGGAGGCTTCACCTCGCATCTTACAGGAGTGCTGATATCATCTCAGTGTAGACACCACAGCTCACCTTCAGAAATTTAGTGGAGGCGATGCTGTGATGGGTCAGAACTGTGGGGCCTATACAGTATTATGAAGGGTTTTTAATGCTACAGCTGATTGATCTGACATCCTCATTACTGACAGAAATGTTTTAATTATATTTTACGTTAGTTTTGGTATTGCTGAATGTGTGTTTGTGTGTGTGTGTGTGTGTGTGTGTGTGTGTTTGTGTGTGTGTGTATTCATAGCAGTAGCATTCCTCCCTGGCCTACCAAAATTCTGTGTATAAGGTGGTGGAGTTATTTACTATGCCTTCTATTTGACCATTTTAGTTTGCAGTAGTGACTCTCCATACTTTAATTTCTTCTATTCCTTTATTTTTTTACTTGTTTCTTATTTTATGCTTCCTAATTTATTCATATTTTTACTCTATTCCTGTAAAGCCCATTGAATGATCTTTGTGTATGATAATGGGCTATAGAAATAAACTTGACTTCATGCAACTACAGGTCGAAATGCACCCTAGTCTAAGTCATTTACCGTTCCTAACACAGCTGTAAACTCATAAAAACACAACTAAGCCACAGAAAAAGGAAAACTCCCTCACTCATACTGCGTATTCTTCTGGCGCACACAACCAAACTAGCTTGTCCACGTAGTCCATAAGTACGAGGCTAACAGTCGAGTGGGAGTGAGCGCTGTAAACTCGAAACGTCGCATGTCCAGACTGTTGTAACTCGAGGACCCTCTGTATACTATAACAAATAGTGTCTTAAGTTGTGTTTATCGGCTGTAATTCAAATACTGCAAGAAAAACAACATAGTTTCCAATTGATCACCAATCAACCTACTCTGATCTACCATACCATAAAAAACATATTACCAGAAGACACAGTAATTGACTTGAATTGCAGCTGTATCTAAAGTCATTAGGACCTTCAACACAATCCTATAGAATGAAGTACAATATTTGTAATAATCGATTGATTTGAATATTTGAAAAAAAAACTTTTTTCTAGATTTTCAGCTTTGGTGAAGTGCTAAATCAGTGCAGGAATATCTCTATGAGTAGACAGTTGCAGGGACTTATTTCTACCAACGTAAACCTTTAGTTTATGATTAACAACAGTACAAACAATTTAAACTGTGGTGTCAGAAACCAGACGGGACAGACGGTTCATGACGGAGGCAATGTCTCAGGTCATCAACAAGCTCAAATAACACAAAGTGCAGCACCTCTGGTGTAAAGGTGTCTGTTAATCTTTTGGCATGGCTTCGCTGGCAGCACCAAGAGTGTGAGTGACAACCGTATGCAGCCCATTGTTTAGGAACCCGTCATGCAACTCAACCCACAGCTTCTCATACTATAGTCATAATATATAGGCCCCCATTCAGCTTCAGCAGATGGTAGAGTTTCTGTTAATATGCCAGAGGTCATCCTTTATGCATTACTGCATTTGTATTGACTGACTGAAAAATCCAGGGAACGCCCCTATATGATCCTTTACATATACAGAAGGTAAGACCCTTTGAAGACTGTTCCATTAAGTGCTAAGCATTATTTAAAGTTATTTATGCCTGGATCTGCTCTGTCACTGCTCCATTTTGCTCCATTAAATCTAAATAAAACCAGATGTCTGGAGCGTTAATGTCTTTAAAGCTACTTCAGCGACATGAAATTGGTAAAATTATATTATCTGATGCCAGAGACATGTTCTATGATAGCTCTGAGATAAAGTTTTGGTCTAACACATATTTTTAACACATTATATCACTGTCAGAAGTAAACCTTGAATCGCACTAAAAGTTAGGCTATTTATGCCTAGATCTGCGTCGTCACTGCTCCATTTAACATTTTCTGAATGACTAACTCTTAATTAAACCAGATGTCTGGAGCATTTAATGCATTTAAAGCTACTTTACAGATTTGAAATTGGTACAGATATATTATCTGATGCCAGAGGCATGTTTTATAATAGCTTTGTCATAAGGTTTTGGTCTATAATATAACTTAAAACATATTATCACTGTTGGAACAAAACCGTGCATTGCCAATGTAGTAATCTTTTAGGAGAAAAGATTCTCCTTGATTAAAAGTTCATGTCAAAAAGACTGGTGTTATGATGTTAGGACCATATCTTTGGGCCATTCATCATTTTTACTACTGTAACAGTACATTGATCCTGTCCTGAACCATTCAGTGCAAGCAGCTGTCCAGAGAATACATGGTGAACTATGAAAGAAAATTTTATAATCCAGTTACCAAAGTTGTCAGTTGGCAAAATGCCACCTGGCTGTACTTGCTATTACGCATCAAACCACTCTTAATGACTCTGTTTCACCTCAGGCACTGAATTATAACAGTTTTATAAAATGTTACATATTTAAAACAATTATTACCTGAATCAAATGTATATCTTTTTTCATTTACATAACAAATGGTATTCTGTTGCTTTCAAAACAATGCCTCACTTTTAATAGGCAAATAAAGAAAGACATTTAAATTGCACAGATTTCTCTGTTTGTTATTGGAGTTTGTAATGGAAAATAAGTACTAATATAGCCTAACTACTATAATCATTTTATTAGACTATTATAGTACTATATTTATACACTACCAGCATTAAAGTATTATAGTATAGTACCAGTATTATACACTAACCAAAATTTGGACACACCTTCCCATTCATCGATTTGATTTTATTATTGGCTACATTGTAGATTAATATTGAAAGCATCACCTATTGCTCTGATGACAGCTTTACAGTCCTGGCATTTTTTCAATCAGATTCATGAGGAATCGACCTGGAATGGTATTTAATTAACAGGAGTTCTTCATCAAGAGTT
>JBBPCY010000039.1:4515803-4525836 GCA_037974405.1 Brachyalestes nurse | reverse complement strand
CATGAGGGAGCTGTGAGCTTTTGAAGTTGGGTACAGCAGTCGGGGAAAAATTGTAGGAGGGTTAACAGGTTAAAAAATTGAGTAAGAGTACATTTTGGTTTGAACAGTAATTATATTTAACAGTTTTTACAGTATTACTGAGGTGTATTCTCTGTAGACAATGTATACTTATTTGCATACTACCAGTTGACTTCGATTGGTGTTCAATGTGAATTGCAGGCGCAGTAACAGTATCTGTAAGTCTCCGGGCCCCTGCTCTCCTAAGGAACTTCCAGCACTGGGGCGAGACATCAGCCGCTCTGAGTCCCTCCGTGCTTCCTCCAGCTGCTCCCATCGCATCTTCCGCCCGTGTGACCTCATCCACGGAGAGGTTCTGGGCAAGGGCTTCTTCGGCCAGGCTATCAAGGTCAGTCCATTCGAACGTCTCCCTTTTCACTTCATTGTTCTGGCATCAAACTTCACAGATCCCGTCCTCAAGGCTGGATGTTTGGTTCACAGAAACTGGCACACATTTTTTAATTATACCTTGATCAAGTCATGTCAAGTAGGTTCATTTCAGCCATTTATAATGAAATGAAACCACTTTCCTTTGGACCATGGTTCAATGCAAAGAACAAAAAAACAACACAAGGAATGCAAAGATTGAGATAGACAGCAATAAAGAATTGTGCAAAATAGCAAGTAGTGACTACAGTTTTTTTCTAATCCTGTTCAGTATATAAATAAATAAATATAAATAAATAAATAAATAAATATAGTGGTGGAGTAAGTTTCAGCACTAGTCCAGCTGTGTAAAACACTGAGATGAGACAAGTGTTAGAATTTGCGTAAGAAGATGCGTAAGTGTGTTGCGGGTAATTCCTGATTGGTGATTTGTTGTTGATCAGGTCACTCATAAGGCCACAGGGGAAGTCATGGTCATGAAGGAGCTCATCCGGTGTGATGAGGAGACACAGAAGACCTTCCTGAAAGAGGTTAGTTTATATCCTTTACTCCAGCAGTTTTGCTTTACTGTGTTCAGCTCTAATTTCATCGATTAGACTGAACTCTAGAGGATTCAAGTGGGTTTGTGATTTTCAGTTCCTTATTTTACATGCAGAACAGTAAATGTGGTTACAATTATCTTCTATGAGTGGTTTTAAAGTCAAGACATTAAACTAGGGCTGTCACACTTACTCAGTCAAAGTCTGAGTCATTGAGTAAAATATACCTTCTGGATAAATCAGCACTGATTAGTTGTATGTGGACATGATGGTGTATATTTTAAATTCTGCCTTCTTACAGTAACAAAAGAGCCTGTTGGACACTACAAATGCAGTCGTGTACATTTTTGTCATAGAAGTTTTTGTTTAATTTTTTTAAAGGAATTTTTGTTTGTTTTAAGGCAAGGAATTTCTTGTTTGTATAAAAAAAAGAAGTTGATTTACTGACAAAATAATGAGTAGATTGCTTGATAAGTTTTAAAACCGAACTTAAGCCCTGAACTGAACTTATATATGCTCTTGTCCTCTGTAGGTCAAAGTGATGCGGAGTCTAGATCACCCGAACGTCCTCAAGTTCATTGGCGTGCTGTACAAAGACAAGCGGCTGAACCTAATCACGGAGTTCATTGAGGGCGGTACTCTGAAGGACTTCATTAGAGACATGGTAAGTCCAGACCTGTTTCTGAATGGCTCTGATGTCCTGAGGTAATCTACTCTGCAGATGTTAAATGTAGCGGTATAATACAACATACCACAGAGAGAAGGAGCGGGAGACGTACATGCACTGAGGGAGTGAGGAAAGAATGTAAGGAGAGAGAGAAAGTGTTTCCAGGTGAGAGAGTTCAAAGAGAAGGTTGTTTTGCTGGCCTCCCACTGTGATCCCGTTTAGCTGGCTCCAGCACATGGCCAGCAGATGAGGGCCAGAGCTGCATGGTTGAGGAGATGGTCAGAGCACAGTTGGCCTCAAAGTGCTGACGGGTCTATTCTCAGCTTTATGTATTCAGTATTCCAGAATACTGTGATCTAGGGACGTGCTCCATCACTACATGACTATGTCCATGGGTGGTACTGATGGTAATACAGTGTGTTTGCTCGGTGTATTGTATGATATATCAGTGGCCAACAGGCTAAACTTAATGATTGTTACTGATCTGATATTAAACCAATGGTTTGGCACTCTAAAAATGGGAATTTCTATTTTTTTTATAACTAAAATGGAGCTCTGAAAAACTGGAGGTTTGATTCTGTGTCCAGACAGGAGTTCTAGCACTGTACCAATTAAAATACATACAAACAAACATCTTTACTAATTAGAGGACCTGGACTACACTGCAGTAAATGACATTCATCTATCATTGTAAATCACTCTAGTAGTAAATCAAGTATTTGCTGAAGATTTATCTAAATATAAGTAAATATTTGCAAAACATTAGTAATTGTAGACTGTCCTGATTAATTGATAAGATGATCATTAGTGTTTTAATCTATTTTACGCACTCTGCACTTCATATATCATGAATTGCGAACGTTTCCGCTGCAAAAGCTGGCTTCTGCAACAAGGTGTTATTATTGGCCCATATTTGTCCGTCCAAACTTTGAACAGGCTTGCTTCTGTTTAGCCTCACCTGTTTTCACTAATGAGCGTCTGGGGGGTTATTACGTAACATGTCACTGCTATAGAGTAGGAAAGAACAGTCACATGATTCAGCTTTCATTGTTTACAGTTTGTAAAGCTGCCCGTTCAGTCCCTCTCTTTCACTCATTCATTCTTCAGGACCCGTTTCCATGGATGCAGAGAGTTAGCTTTGCCAAGGGCATTGCTTCTGGAATGGTGAGTGATAAACTTGATTCACTTACATGATTGGCGGCCATATTCTGGGTCTGATTAGTGTTAAACTGATTTGAGACCAAGGCTGTGAATGATCACTGTTTGCCTTTTAGGACGTTATTAAAGATGTCTGCCAATTTTTTTTTCCCCCCAATGTCCCAGTCCAAAAATTCCAGAGTGGTTTAGAGAGCACTGTAGATCGACACATCACCTGAATGTATGTCAGTGTTAGAAAGCTACATAGCCACCCGCCCCCCCCCCCCAAATTGGCACCAAGTGGCGGCGGAGGGGCCCATTGTAAGGCGCAGTCAAAGTCTAAAAACACAAAATAAAAGTATTTGTTCCATATTTGACTTGCAAGTTCGATTTCAGATCTTTTCAAATGCTTCAGAAGATGCTTTACAGCTAAAGGTGCAGTTTCTAGTATGAGTTTACTCTCTGTTCTGCTCTTTACTTTGAAAGCCCATTCTTTACATATCAGTCTAATGAGAGATCTCTTTAGCATAGCATTAAATAGCTTTGCTGTCTCCAAGGCAACATGACACACTCCGCGACGTGCTGTGACCCAGAAACACACTCGCATGCATGTACATTACTTTTCGTCCCCTCAGGCACTTTAAAAGCACACTGTACAGAAGACATAGACAGGAGACCCACTGACTTTCTATAAACAGATTGCTATTCCTTTAGCCTAGCACATCTATGGTAACTTAACAGGTCAGTACACAAGACTGAAAGATACCATTTCACTATAAAATGGATTATTTCAGTTCTACCTGATCACACTTAAAGCTGTGTTGAAATATTCAGTATACACACAAAGTGCCAGCTTATTAAATGAATAGAATTTTTTCATCACTGTGTTTCTTGACAGGTCGACATGCACAATGTCTGATGGTTTGACAGTAGTACCGTGCATCTTTCTTTTTTTCTTTTAACCTGTGTTCTTTCTTCTTTATAAACACCAATGTGTCTCTTTTCCAGGCATATTTGCATTCAATGAACATCATCCACAGAGATCTCAACTCGCACAACTGCCTGGTGAAACTGGTATGTATGTGACTCTTGGCCTGCTCACTTTTTAATCTCTTTAATACCACTGATTCACACTTAGTTGCTCCGTCACTAACTCCCCCAGACTTATTCATTTTGCATTCACTGCCGCTCTTTATCCCACTGCCCAGTGGACTGCAGGAGTAGTTGAGTCTGAAGTTTTGAGAAAAGGCCTTGACAGTGTTGAAATCGTGTTTTTGTCTTGGTGCTGGAAGATTGGCTGTCCTGTCCTGTGTGCTCAGTGGCTGAGGGAGGAGCAGTTTAGCCTTCTTGTCTGCACAGGCACAGACTGAGAAGGTGAAAAACAAAAACAAGTTATGCAAGACTCGGAGAGAGAGAGAAACAGAGTAATAGAGACTTCAGTCTCTGGAGATTCCTACTTGCAAGGCAGAAGAGTTGATGTTCAGTCAGCATTCGAGTAAGAATCAGGAGGTGGGGTGCGTGCGTGCGTGCGTGCGTGCGTGCGTGCGTGCGTGCGTGCGTGCGTGCGTGCGTGCGTGTAAAAGAAAGTGATCGGAGTTTGAAAAAGAACGTCCAGAGTGAATCATTCATGAATCTCAAATGTTTGGAGGAGTGCCTGATATGGAAACTATGCATTCAGAGTCACTCACCAACTCCTATTTTTATCTCTGAGCAAACAGTGACACACTGTCTCTGTTTAAACTATCAGTAAAAGATTTGAAAGTGCTTTGACACATTGCATACTTAAGCAAAGAGTGGTATCAAGAATAACATTACAAATTCCGAAACTTACCAATATTGCGCAGGCCCTAATACTTTGAATACCCAAGTATTTGTACCTTTGTATTGATTTTGTATTTAGTATCTGAGCTTGTCTTTTTTTCCAAGCCACAACATTTGTAGCCTAAATGCTTTTTAAAAGACCTATGATGGCTACTAATTGAGTTCTGGCAGTGGATGCTTTTATTGAGGTTCTCCTCACATTAAAACAGGCCTGTAGCTCTAGAAACTCTGCTGAGCTCAACTTGGCCTGCATGTCACCCTCTCTGCTGCTCATAAACACTGTATTTGAACAAAAGGCTACAATTGCGGCTTCTGTAGAAACATACAGCACATGACCAGCTGGGCTCTAGTTATTAATACATTATTTGCCGCCAGCGGGATTTATTTTGAGCTGTTAAATTACAGTGAAGTATAAAACGTAAATATTTTTGAGTGATTTTGAGAACAAGTACACATTCAGGAAAATAAGTAAATACTGGAACCCTTCGTAACGCATCAGGCCAGCCCCAAGTAAAATAATCAAAGCAAAAAGAATTGTGGTGAAACTTTGATGCATTGTGATTTCCTGACGAACAGTGATTTGATTGAACAATAGAGTTCACAGAATTACGCCCCTACAGTAAGATGAGGTCTAGATTCCATTAAACAACAAAAATGATTGTGTTCTCTGTTATGTGTTGGCTCATTGTGGTCGACTCTTGTTGTGACAGTTTGAATAATAACCTGACCCTCGCAGGATAACACAGTGGTGGTGGCGGATTTTGGCCTGTCCCGACTCGTCATGGAGGACAAGGTGAAGCAGCCGCCTCCTGACAAGCCCAATAAGAAGAGGCTTTTCCGCCGCATCGATCGGAAAAAGCGCTACACGGTAGTGGGCAACCCGTACTGGATGGCCCCAGAGATGCTAAATGGTGAGGAGAGCTCATAGTCATTCACATTCAGAATCTAAAACACTAATCATATCAACCTACCATGAACTAGAGCTAGAAAAACAACTACATAGCTGTTTTTTCATCTGTATGAAAGAAATGGTTTGCCAACATTCCAATTTATTTGTCTTACCCCAGATATAGTCAAACAATGCATGTTGTCTGTCTGTTTTGTTAAGTTTCCACTAAGTCCTCACACATTTGCCCCATGTCAAGCTGTTGAGAAATCTGTTAGACTTGCTGCTGTATGACATGCATACAAAAGTACAGACAAGTACAAGCGTTATTTTTGTTTAGTTGCGTTTACTTTGTTTTTAATGACCTCAGCTACAAGCTTCAATGTTGTTTCTCTTTGTGTGCAACAGGTAAACGCTACGATGAGAAGGTGGATGTTTTCTCATTTGGCATCGTGCTTTGTGAGGTAGGCGGCACGCCTGTTGAAGTGGTGTTTGTATCTTTCATGAATATCTCTTGTCTTCCATCTTTCATTTTCATCTCCATCTCTAAAAATCCTGTTTTACATCATTTGTTATTCCGAAAGGATTTGTGCAGATCTATCAATGTCAAAACCAAATTTCTGGCTAAGCTTGTTTTACCCTACTCTTTATTTTTTTTTAAAACTTCGAAAAACATTGACTCCATGTTTTCAAGACATTTGTGAATGTCAAGAACCTTTTAAAGGTTCTGTTTTAATTTAAGGCCTCTTCGTCACACGCACATCAACTAAGGAAAGGCTTATTAATTAGCTGATTAGTTGGATCAGGTGTTTTGGGAGTAGGGGAACACTAAAATGGCTAAAGCAGTGTGACCTCCAGGACCAGGAGATAGAACCACAGTTCTGTGTTGACAGAATTACTCATTCGTTTTCTCCGTTTTGGTCTCCAGATAATTGGTCAGGTGTACGCAGATCCAGAGTGTCTACCTCGGACGCTAGACTTCGGGCTCAACGTGGTTAAATTCATGGAGAAGTTCCTTCCTGAAGACTGTCCGCCTGCTTTCTTCCCTCTGGCCGTGGCCTGCTGTGACCTCGTTCCAGACAGCCGGTGAGTGCATCCTCTCACTAACCCTTATGATTGTGGTAGAAAGGTGAAGGCAAGGGTGTTTCCACACAAGAGCCTTTTCCGTACTCTGGACCATTTGCCTGAAAAATTATATGTCTTCCAATAACCGCTGCTCATCACTGTAACAACTGAGTGTTGTTAGCCCACCAAAGAAGCGTAAACATAATGCAGGTGTAATCAGTGTGAACTGCTGTCCCTTTGTCAAAAACAGAACCTATAATTTATCATTTCACAAAAAACACAGACACTGCAGAAAATCTAGGGTCCGGAACTAATTTTCTTGAACCTGCAGTAATGAATCAGACCTGGGTGCAGACTCAAGTATTCAGGACAAAGGTGGAAGGTGGAAATGCCCTTAGTCCAGCACAGACTGGTTATTTCCTTACTCAGACACACCTGATTCAAATCAGTGGACCTTTACCCTTCAGGACCGGAACTGACCTGCCCATTCTCTCTCTGTGTGTGTGTGTGTGTGTGGAAAAGATTCCATTCTGTAATAAAACTTGTATATTTTCACAACAGTGTATTTTATGTTAACTGATATTTTCTATGTGTTTGAAATGTTTTTTTTATTTTTTTTATTAGTAGTTTGTTAGCTGGAATAACATGGTCCAGTTTGATGGAGTAGCATTTTAAACTGGTTATAAACTGTTGTATCAACATTCTCTGGAATTTGTCCAGAACCTCAAGTTGCTACAAAACAAAAACACAACACATTTGTTCAGTGAAGCATGGCCAGATCAACTGAACACTGCAGTAAGGACAGGGCTGAGGGGGGGGGTGCAGCTCCTGGATCAGTACTGAGCTTTGTTTTACGTGGAGACAGGTTTTGCTCAGCAGACTGGACGGCTGGATACACTCCTGTGACACGATTTTTCAACCTGTCATGCAAGTTATTGTTTTGACTTCAGTTGCAACAGAGGTTAAGAGATATAAACAAGTGATAGGTGCTGAATTGCTGTCTGTTTTGTTGAGCAACCTGGCATAAGGGCCCCCAACTTCTCTCTCTCCCTGCCAGTTTCTGCCCCTTCTGCTTCTTTCTTGCTCTTTATAACCTGCCACTCCAAAACACCAGACCCCATCGAGGAAAAACATGCTCCAGCAAAACATGCCCTCCAACGAACACACCCAGTGGAGCTAATGATTTTACTCATGCTCGCTCCATTTCAACTGTACTGAACTCACTCCCAATGATCTGCCACAATAACCACCATCCATGTCTCACCTCGGTTTAACCATTACTGCGTAACGGAAGACCACTGGAAGAAAAGTTACATGTTAACACACCTCCTCTCCTATTTTCCCTTCATAAATCTCTGCATGTGAACCATGTATTTGTGGTAATAGAACACCTACCACATGGTTGTTTTTGTATGTGGTAAAGCAGCTAAACCAGTAACCCAGTATTTCCCAACTCTAGTCATGGAGAACATTGTTTTGGTCAAAATGAATAAATAAGCTCAGTACACTTTCATGTAGTCAACACTTACATGTAGTTATCATTTTTTTATTGCAGTTGCAGTAAAAATATTATTGAGATTATTGTATAATATTGTGATATGCCTTTTTGTATGTTAAATGCATATTGATGAATCCCCAATCTTAATCATTACATTTGAGCAAGATGATTTATGTATATTAGATGTTTTATGCCCTTTTTTGCATCTTCTGTTAGGCAATTTTAGCAATAATGATTAACAAACGAATCAGTGCAGAATCAGTGGGCTGGAGGAAATGACTGTTATTGTAATGACATGCTTTTTCTGAGTGTATCATTATCATCACTCTAAGAGTGGTTGGACAAACAGGATTGGATGCCAGACTATAAACAAGTAAGGAGCTTTATAACAGCAGTGTTCCTTTTAACACAGCTACACAGCGGCAGTTCAAATATTTCTACAAATTAACAATAATGCACTTATAAAACCAAAGCAATTTGCGACCGCAGAGCATTCATGTTTTATCTAGTTTGTTGTAGAAAAACAGACGCAGAGCTGCATCCACGAGCATAAAGACACAAAAAAGCAACAGACCTTCAAAATTAAAGGAAACAAAAACCTGCGTTAATGCACAATAAAATAATTGTTGACGTTAAGTGAATAGTGCATTAACACAATGACGTTATTGTACTATAATTAAAACGGATTCTTCTGTCCTTGTTTTGTCAGAAGTAGTAGTAGTATAAAGAAGTCTAATTGTCTCCACCCCGCTCCAGGTGGCCTCCAGCTTTGCACGTTGAGGTGTTTTCACTGCTCCCACCACACCTGATCCACTAATCAGCTCGTTAACAAGCCCAATCTGTGCTGAAGTGGTTTCTTAAAGAAGAGAGAAAACTCCAGGACCAATGTTGGGAAATACTGGGATATCTTAATCTTTTCTGTCTTATTCCTGGAGCACTACTGCCCTCCAGATGTGGTGTGTCCCCTCTCTAACATGGTTTCCTAGTACTGGTCCTAATACTGGCCAATCAAGTTCTTCCGTAGAACATAATGAGCTGGGAAAGGTGCATCAGGTGATCCACTGGAATGCTGAGCTCCCAAGACTGCTTTTAAACAGTTCAAGGTTACTTTGTCATCAGCAGGTGTGAACATGTACATAGTTTGAGATATTTCTCCATGGACCATGGTAATTGATAAAAAGGCAAATGTTTCATTATTATATGTACAGATTCCAGCCTTGCCTGAAGTGAATAAAATATGTTCCACAAAAAGACAAGTGGTGCTTAACCATAAGTTCTACAGTCATGAAACGGGGAACAGCGTGTGTGTGTTTACTTGAAGATTTTGTGGCAAATCAACATTACTTCGATTCAAACACATAATGCTGTTAGAGAAACAGGTTTACATACAAATGGAGTCGTCAGAACCTCACTGATGATCCACCAGCTGAAACCAAGCTGCTGTGGAAAATGTACTAATGAAAGTCACACTATAATCTTTACCCCATCCACCACTGATCTTATCCAGAGCTTGTAAAGTCATTGTTCAAGAAGCCAGCAGCACTTATAAACCTGATAATTGCAGATGGTTCAAATGAACAGTCCATTAGCAGCAAAAGAATCTTCTGAGTCCATTACTGTTCATATTGTTCCTCTTACACTGGTTTAAACCAATTAAGAAAGATCTCATAGCAAAGCATGTTTTTGCCCAAGATGAACTCTTACAATTGCTGTAAAAAAAACTTGGCATCTTATACCTAGCTTCCAATCTTCAAGACAAATCCCCCCAAAAAAAGCTTCATATTGTGTGAGACTTAGTGGAGTAGTGGTAGTGTCCTTGCCTCTAATGCAGGCAGTCTTGGTTCAAATCTTGCCTAACACACATAAAGATGCTAGAAGGAACAAACTTTTAAGACAGTAGTTGGTTCGTTCCTACTGTCTAAAAGTTCGACGCCATTTTTCTCCCAGTAAAACCCCCTGCTGTCTCTGGTTTCAGG
>JBBPCY010000039.1:4492990-4515703 GCA_037974405.1 Brachyalestes nurse | reverse complement strand
CACACTGTGTGGTGTGGTGTGGTGTGGTGAGGTGAGCTGTGGTTAAGTGGGGTGGGGTAAGGTGAGGTGAGGTGTGGTGTGGTGTGGTGAGGTGAGGTGAAGTGAAGTGTGGTGGTGTGGTGTGGTGAACTGTGGTGTGAAGAGGTGAAGTGTGGTGTGGTGAGGTGAGGTGAGCTGTGGTGTGGTGTGGTGAGTTGAAGTGTGGTGGTGTGGTGAGCTGTGGTGAAGTGTGGTGTGGTGGGGTGTGGTGGTGTGGTGTGTTGTGTTGAGGTGAGGTGAAGTGTGGTGGTGTGGTGTGGTGAGGTGAGGTGTGGTGTGGTGAGGTGAAGTGTGGTGTGGTGAGGTGAGCTGTGGTGAAGTGTGGTGTGCTGTGGTGAGGTGTGGTGTGGTCACGCGTGACTATAAGGGGCCACTTTAAGAAAGGACACCCTTTCTAATAGTCATACCGTGTTTGCTCCTGAGCTCCAGGCTGAAGTTTGGCCAGCAGTGTGAGAACAGGGTAAAGGGAGGGATGAAGGCTCAGCCTGCTGTCATGCAGATCTGCGGGTGCACACTCTAGCGCCCCCTGGAGGAAGGGCTGCAGGGCAGGGTAGTGGTTGAAGAAGGCAGCTGGAGACATGCCGTACTGGGCGGAGACCTCCTCACCAGCAGGCCGCTGACCCAACATCCGAGAACAGAGAGAACCTAGGGAACAAAAGGTAAAGGTCAAGAAAAATGAATAAATAAAAGGAAGTTTCAGTTTCAATCTAAAAGCCTGCATTCAATGTGTTCTTTCTCTGAGTGTACCCACCCAAAAATCTCTGATTTGTTCCTCCATTCTCAAAACTGAGTTATGATTCTGCTTTGATGGTACAATATGCAATATGGGGAAGGCCCTTCTCTATTCCAGCATGACTGTGCCCTGTACACATAGCAAGGTCCATAAAGACATGGCTGGTTGAGTTCAGTGTGGAAGAACTTCACTGGTCCACACAGAGTCCTGACCTCAACCCCATCCAGCACCTTTGGGATGAACTGGAACATCAGTGCCTGAATTCATAGGTGCTCTATAAAATGAATGGGCATGAATTCCCACAGAAACTCCAAAATCTTGTGTAAAGCCTTCCAGGAAAAGTGGAAGACAGTATAGCCACAAAGGGGGACAAACTCCATATTAAAGTCTATGGATTTGAATGCAATGTCATTAAAGTCCTTGTTGGTGTAATGGTCTGGCGTTCCAGAAAGTTTATCCATATAGTGTACGTACTGTATAGTTGCAGTGCAGCGTTCCTCATGGCCCAGCAAGGGGAGCTAAGGAGTGTGAGCGACAGGATGGTGACAGCAGGGGCATACTGAAGTATATTTGATCCCAGAGTGGAGCCCCTCACCAGGGTCTGCAGTATGTGAACCGCACACACCTGAAGAAAAAGAGCAGAGAGAGCAAAGCCTCATCCTAATAAAGACCAACACCAACACTTAATTAGACCTTGAAAATGTTAACAATGGTACCATTTATCTAGTATTATATTTATTATACAGTTGCTCTGCTACACGGGCTAAAATTATTAGTCCACAAAGATAATAAGTCATTAGCAATTTGGGGGCAAGTCACTAACTGGAAAACTAAAAAATGCATTTCTATAACGATAGACAGTAGTACCAAGAAAATGAAATACACTAATGGAAATGTCAGGGTGATATGACTTTATGTTGCTTCCTAACTCAATAAAAGATAAAACATCTAGTTGCATAAATGGAACCAATGGTGGCGATAAACAAAAGACATTACGGTTCATAACAACGAGAGGAACCAAAGAGAGCATAATGGGTCAATAATTTGATTAACCCAATAGTAGATTCATTGAAAATAAAGAGTGAAATGCAGCCTGTAAACAGCATCACGAGAGAAAGCCAGGCCTATGGCTACAAGAATGTGAATAGAGGTATGTGAAATCACTCTAAGGATGAGGAGAGACAGTGTACCTGTGGGAGGTCAATGGTTTGGTCCCAGTCCTGGGGTAGCGGTGTCCTTGCAGTCTGTAATAATGTAGTCACACTACGGGCTAACAGGGGTCGGGAAGAGTTGCTTTCCTCTGCAGCCAGCACACCCATTATGAGCATCGGCAGCCCCGCTCCACGCCTCGTAACTGAGGTGGCACGAGGGGACTGAAGAACTTCGAGACCCTGCACAAGAGAAAACAAGCAGAGGTATGTGCTGAGTGTATAAAGAAAGTTGAGGGAAAATGTGAGGTTGTAAGCAATTGTAAGCAATACTGATATTGACTTTAACAAGCAAAAAACATAAACAGACTCCAAAAGCTTGGTTGTCACCTCTGCTACTAGTGTTTGCTAAATATATTATTAAACAGATAATGTTAAAAAGTTCTACATGTAAAAGTACCTGCTGTAAAATACACCCAGGAATCTCTCTGAGTGCTGGATCACGGCTGGCGAGAAGAGCTGTGCAGAACTTAGTAAATCCAATACAGCAACCTTCCACTGCCCCCTACAGGAGATGGAGAGAGTAACGTGCTTTTAAGCATGAGCTCTATGTGCTGGATTCTGTGAGCTGGAACAGTAGAACTCAGTATTAAAGCAGTACTCAGTATTAAAGCGCATCATTTTTACATGCTTGCTGTTAAATGTCTGAAATGAGTCCCAGCTGATCATTCTCACCCAGTGTCTACATTTGAGAATGATGTCTTTAAACACTTTTGAGGCCTTCTGCAGCTCTTCCACAGATAGCAGTGCTGTATCCTTACACGGTACAGATAGAATTCTCTCCACCAGGGAGCCCAGAAAAATCCCCACTTCCTATGCAAGAAAACAGACATACACTGAAATTCAAATACTGAAAGTAACAACAGCAATGGTGATCACGAATTTCTTTCAACAGAATCATTTGATCATCATTAATAAATTCAGCAAAAATGAGTTTTAATGAATGACATGATAATCACAAACATAACAGAATATGTTTCAAATTGAAAATGCTTCCCAAATCTTTGGGAAGACTGATTCCATTTCCAGGCCTCTACCTTCAGTGTTACCCAGCAGCAGGTCAGTATCAGACTATGTTCTTCAGACAGAAGGATATTCTCCTCCCCTTCTTCATGAAGCCCTGCTGCACCTGCCCCTCCCTCCCCAATCAGAGAGCTGATGGCATTCCCCATGTCGCAGAATGAAGGTGGGACTTCTGGAACAGAGAAATTAAGCTTGGATTAAAATATTGCAATAAAAATGTATTTCCCCCAAAATGACAAATCCAATGTGCAAAAATTAATTAAAAAAAAGTAGTATGTAGTATGGGAAATTGTGCCATTTTTCTACATTTCTGCAGAATTCCCTAGTTGAAAGTGATTCAGTAAACTAACCAATATACCTATAGATATCCATGTATGCCATCATGCTCAATGCATAAGAACTAAACTTTATTGCAGTGAAAAGTCTATACCACCTCAATAAGTGTATCATCAATTTCAATTAAACATTACACCAAAAAAACCCAGCACATTATACAAGGCTTTGCATGTTTGAATATGATAAGAGACCAAATCTGGGCCTGTTTCAAAGAAATCTCTTCTGAAAGCCAGACTATAATTCAAACACCATCTGAAAGCTCAAGGCAGCCAGAGTGGGTTTACCTTTGTCCTCAGTTTGGTGGTCTCCATAGAGCACGCCCAACAGCAGCAGAGTGATATTCTCCAGCAGGGAAAGCACTTCTGCTGTTATGCTGTGGTCCAGAGCTTCAGTCACTGCTCCAGGCACCTCCAGCAGACACCTCTGAAGAGCACTAATTACACCTACAGCAAATCAGTTCAACACAAACTCAGCATCTGCCCATATATACTTACTTAGGGTGGTAATGTGGGAAATCTATGATATATAGTACCTTCTGACATTTATATAACAGTTTGTTTCTTAAGTAAGGTAGAACAGACAACACATCAATGAGGAATTACCGTGTAAAGGAGCGGAGCGTGCAGCGAGCAGCATGTCTTCTTTAGCTGTATTGTAGTGCTGTTCCAGGTTTTTCACAAGTTGTCCAATCAGCTTGGCCGACTGCACCTCATCCTGTTTCACACCTCCTGCCACCGGACCATCCAGGGATACACACCTAGAGCCCAGGAGCACCTCTACAATCAGCATGTTTTCCGAAGCTACAGTTTTTGCAAAGCTATTGTAGCTGCCTAGTAAATCAATAAATCTGTCAGCCAGGGTTTATTACCACTAAAACAAAAAACAAAAAATAATCAGAAACAAAGAAAATAAAGAAAAATTCTGCAATAATTAGTCCGGCTGCCCGTTAAAGTCTGTAGTTGTCCGCTTGTATATAACTTAACTTTGTGATCAGTTGAGTACTGATCATTAAAAAAAAAATAAAAAAAAATTTGTGGTCGAGTCCCCTCTGTAATATAGGGGGAAGAGTCTGTGACGTCACTGATAAGGAGACCAAAACCAGAAAAAAAGGAGAAAAAACCCAAACGTGAAAAAGCAAATGTGGAGCTGGTTGTGTAGCAACCACACAATCACGCTTTGCATTTTCTCACTGAAATGTATCTAGTTATCGATGAATTCCCAGAAAGGGAAAACCATTAAAAGCTTTCTTACTCACTTCTGTAGCAGCACTTTGACCATCAGAGCCCCCATCTGAGCCTCCTGAACCCGCGGGCTGCGCAGGAGTCTCTCTGCCCGACTGAAGAGCACGCCGACCACATCCACCTGGAGGGAGTCGGGGTAAAACCTCACCAGCAGCTCAGCCGCCTGCTCACGGATCTACAGAAGAAACGGAGAGGTGCTTCAAGACGGCAAATCACTTTTCTACAGCTACAAAAGTATTTCTTACAATGCAATGTAAAAAAAATAAGCAATTATTTTAAAAAATACTGTTGCATTATTGATGCATTAGACTACCTCATTGGTTGCATCTTCCAAACAGCCAGTTAGGACCAAGAGTCTTGACCTGGAAAAGAAATCCCACTTTCCTCTCTCTCTTGCCCAGTTTATCAGAGCAGCCATATTAGCTAAAAATAAAGCAAATATGGAGTATCGTGTCAAGAATAGAACCATGACAAGAGCAAATATTTTGCATCAAATCCAATTAAACAGAAGTAAATATGATCTATTTTAATGAAATATGCAGTTGTTCATCAAGTACTGATGGTATCCACAATATTACCAGAATAGCATATTATGAGCTATTGTGATCACGAATTTGATAATTTTGCCAAACTGAACAACTAAGCCAGTTCTATGAGTAGCGACTTTTCTCCTTCTATGTTTTTACCGGGTGGCTGACCCTTCTTCTTGTCTGGACTCCAGCAGTCGGAGCAGGTCTCCAGAACAGCGCTCAGCAGCAGCAGAGCCGTCTTCTTCCTCTGGAAGCTGTTGCCAGGAACCAAGCATACCAAAAGCAGCTGGGCCAGCCAGTCTACAAAGTCTGTGGGAAGATACATGCTTCAGTTTACACTGTCATACACCAAAAAATATACGTCGTCATGTAATTCAATGTTCACAGCTGTTTGAATGGATGTTTGAACTGGTTATGCATAAACTGCTGACTACTAGACTATATGACCTCAAAATTACATTTACCATCCCTCAAATAGTTCAGTAATCTTAAATCCACTTGTATATGTGGTTTCTGACATTGTATACCATTCATTTATATAAAAAGTGACTGTTGTAGTGCTAACAGTATGTCAAATGGTGTCAGAACCAAGAATGTTTAGACTTAAAGCAAGTGTGTGAAGATTTATGCAGTTTGTAAAATGCTAACTGGTCCCTACAGGCTTCTATTACTTGTTAGTTACATTAGCCTTGAAGATCTGGTGTAAAACTAAAGTAGCCAGACACCAAACATGTCTTGGCTGATCATGTAAGAGGCATTAGTCCCATAGGTGGGAAATTTGCAAAGTGGACAGAACAAGAGAAGAAAGCAGAAACAGAACAACCTACAGAAATAAAAACTACACAGTTTAACAATATAAGGAAAACTGTACACTATACAAAAAATGTTAATATATAACGAATATAGAAGAACCATTGCATTTATTAGTCCCTGATGTGTGGATGTGTGTGTTTGCTTGTGTGTGCGGTCACCTGCGAGATATGCTGTGAATGATATTTTAAGAAACATGGAATTTTTTTCAATTCGTTTTTTGCATAAACCAGATGGAACGTCTGGGAGCAAAAACAGACGAGGTCAGGGCAGCTGATCCATACCTACTCCTTGTTCGAGCTCCTTTTCTTCTTCCTCATTCAATCCTCTTTTGCTCTTTTGACCCTTTAGACTTGCCATACAGCTGTCTCGAATACGCACCAGGAACTTCCTGAGTCCTGCCTGAAGGTGCTGGCGAAACGGTGAGGACTCGCTGTTCAGATTTAGAGGCAGGAAGCTCCTCATGGTGGAGTATTCCACCTGTGTTGGAGCCTCTTTAGTCTTTGGGCTACAGCAGAGAAGGTTGAGCGCTGCCAGTCGGACGCTGTCGTCCAGGGAGGACAGGGCTAGCTGCAGGGTCTGCATGGCAAAGGTGCTGTCCGAAGTCCAGGGTGAACGCCCACTGATGGCCCGCTGGGCGCTCATGATGCAGGCCCAGGCCCGGAGGTGACCCGGGGCAGCTGGGTCCAGAGCGGGCAGAAGGGTATCGAATGCTCCTGGGAAGCAGCGCAGCGTGAGCGGCAGGAGGTAGCTGGAGGCGTTACTCTGCAGCAGAGTCACATCAGAGGTCAGAGCTTTCAGGACTGTAGAAAGCCAGCTACGACTCCACTGACTGGCCAAACACATCTCAGTGGGCAGTCCGTCCTTCAACGGCCCAGCAGTCAGCTCTCTTCTCTGTTGCTGAAGGAGATATTTGTAGATTTCAGAGGCACAGGGTGCAAGATGATTGGTGGAAAGGCACTTCAGGATATGAGAAGGTAGAGCAGGATACTGTTCCAGAACCTGGAAGAGACAGTAACAACTAGATTGCATTTTGGAGAGAAAATGCAAAGAGTGATTGTGTGGTTGATGTCAAAACAGTGTTTGGAAACACCCAACATTGGTTTCATGGGCAAAAAATAGTTTGTGTAAAAAAAAATTCTGCTCACAGCATGGTATTGAACTGGTGCCTCTTCTGGCTCTATTCATTCAGTGTTACGTTTTACCGCTGAACCACAGAGGGGGGCGTTAACTTGCTGTCCATTACCAAGCCATTAAAGGATGGCGGACAATGGGTGGAGCAAACCGCTCTCACGCAAAAACAGGTGGGAAAAGTGTGTGTAGCCACATTCACAGGTGGTTATTTTAATTAAACCACAAGAAACAATAACTCTTTAAAAAAAAAACGTATAAGTGACCTGAGCGTTAGTGTCTTGAAGTCCGTTTATGAGTCTTTGTGTTTTATGCTTTGTGTTTATCGCCACAAGACCCGCGTTTTGTTGCTTTTTGATCCGCGTTTTGTTGTTTTCTGACTACACGGTAAAATACACTGGATGTTTTGGTTTAATAATAATAATGATAATTAAAAACCAAAACTTGAGACAATATTGTGATTGGCTCCGCAATCAAACTAATTATAGTGCAACACTGTTAGGGCCCTAAACCCATTCAACAGAATCCAAGACATTCCAGTCTTGGAGACCCCAAATACACATTTTTTATACACTATACACATTTTTGTCCTGAAACTATATCTTCTAAGGTGTCTTGCCTTTTCTGTTCCCACATATGGCAGAAGGGCACTGAGTGGTGAGTATTTGGCTTTGGACTCCCAGGGCAGCTCAGTGATTCTGTGCAGCAACTCGACATAAAGTCGTTTCTCCGAGTCCCCAGAATGCTGGCAGTCCATGTCATAGATATCCAGAAATAGACAGAAGGCAGTGCGCACTGACTCAGAAACACCATCTACCTGTAAAAACATTTTTGGAATAAAAAAAAATAGCTGTGCTGCACAGTCATGGTCTCAATTATGTATATATACTCGTGCCGTATCTCCATGCATCATCATCAGCACAATGAAATCCCAGTGCTTACCAGGCTCTCTGCATTGTTCCAGATCATTTGTGTGAGTTTTTGTCGCAGGCTTGAGCCTTCCCCAAGTAAAGGAGCATCAATCACCTTCCAAATCTCTGGGAGACATTCTTTTACACTTTTTAGCCACATGGTAAACACTGCGAGAAAAAATCAGACGTGTAAAATGTTCGTTCCCTACATGTTCATGGGTTTAACACTTATATAATACTCCTACCGAGTGTGGTACCTTGAAACATGTGGTACTGATATTCCAGATTCTGCTTGTGCAAAGCTGAGACGATAGGAAATAATCCATCCAGGAGGAGACATGCCTGAGAAAGAGAGAAATATATGAGAGATGGTAGAGATAGACATCAAACAAATATCCTCCTACACTGAGAACTCATAAAGTAGACTAAAGAAAGAGCAGCATAATTTCAGTCACCATGAAGAGATTTACTAATATGAGTTGGAGAGAATTTTTCAAATTTTCATTCAGACAACTATCAGTGTTTATAGGGTCTATTCAGATGTGTTTCATTTATCAAGGTGTTCCTTTCAATGCAATAGGCAACAAAGACAATGAAGCTGTTCATTTGATATCTACTCAAAGCTGAAGCTAATCACACATTGCAAGGCTGATGTCCTCTTCAGACAATTAAGTGCAAACGCCGAGCATATGCACACAAAATTTGTAAGTGTAAAACATTAACTGACAAACATAAAAAATCATGAATACATCTACTGGCAGTTAAACTGAGTCCAGTTAAATACCACCTAGTGCAGTGTACTGACATACCCCACTGCTGCTATGTGGACTGATGAGAATGTCTTTTCTGCAGCAGGTCAGTATTCCTCTGGCTACAGCAAGTCTGTCCACTCCGTCTGTTACTCTGGAGCAGCAGTCCACCTGCAAGACCCCTACTGTCAAACTCCATTGCTCTACACACACACACACACACACACACACACACACACACACACACACACACACACACACACACATGCTTTAGGAACTAAAATGATACAATAAACTCAATTCTCTAATACAGATATATCAGGATCTCTAATACAGTTATAGCAGGATCTGCTATTGTAAATTGTAAATTCAGGAGTGAAAGTCTCATAAGATGATTATGATTAATTTCCCCTTTTATTTAAATACACTGAAAACACAAATGTGACTGGGGGAACTACATGTACAATAATGGATTAGAGACAAAAACAAACCCAAGCTTTCTCTGAACTTTTAAAAAAAAAATTTAAAAATAGTGCCAAATAATAAAATAGTGCCAAAAATTTCATCTCTGAATCAAACGATTCAATTCAGTTCCTTTATTTCTTTGGATTCTAATATTTCAATGTCAATACTTCAGATCCAAATTTCACAATATACAATATATACAATATATGTGCAATTTTTTTAAAAACTTTAACCTGTACCAAGCTCTAATGTTCAAAGAGCTATATATGAATGGCCATAAAATAAACACATCTATCCATATATACTTGATGTATTCCACACTGAGGAAGCTTAAACAGTGCTATGTTACTATGTACCATAGATACTGATTGGAAGGCCAGATGGCTCTCATATGGTGCTCGGGTCTGATCTGTTTCAGCTCACCCCTGCTGGTAACCTGCAGCAGACTCCAGGCAGATGAGCCTCCACTCTCACTGTCTGTTGCTGTGGAGATCAGCATGGCAACTGCAGTTCCTGCCAGCAACCGGGTGTCCCTGTTGGAAGTCTGAGAAGCATAATCCTGTATAATTCAATACATATTCATACAAGTATACATCTGATGTTTCACTGCCTTCTTGATAGCCTTTACTGCATCATAGCTATAAATAAAATGTTCAAAGACCTTGCTATGATGTAGATTTCTATCACAGAAAAGGATATAAACTTTCTGAACTCCTTAAAAGCACATGCATTGGACCTTTCGACCTTTTCAGCTCTATCTACTGTTTTTGGAGGCATAGGAACATATCACTCATGCAGTGGCCAGTTGTAAGGCTCCTGAGTGTTTTAAGCATTTAAGCATTGGTCTCATCATTGTGAATTTGGTACCACAGCTATCAGTGGCCAGAAGTACAAGAGAGCATAACTGGCCTTAACCACCGGGGCTTTTGGTGGTCTAGTGATTATGGAGTTGTCCCTGTGATTGGAAAGTTGTGGGTTCGAATATCAGGACTTGCTCTGGTGACCATACACTGCTCCCTGGGTGCCGCATCACCGGCTGCCCACTGCTTCACTTGGGTAAATTGATTAAATACAAAGGGAGGATTTCACACTGTTCACACTGTGTGCTGTGGTGTGATCTGTTCATGCTTGACAAAAATGGGGATCTGGATATTTGTGATGTAACAAAATCCAATCATATTGCTTTAGTGTTGGCTCTAGGAAGCATTTGCTCCCCTTTTCCTTCCCAGATTAGTAAAATTATGTGATGTGGGGCCTACCTAGTGAGTGGAACTGGACTTGACTAAATTAGGGAAGAATATGGTTAAAACAAAAACCCTAAATAAGTAGAATAGTAAAATGAATACCCATTTCTTTGGAATACACCACCTTCTTGATTAAGGGATGTCTCTAAAGCTCATGTCACCAGATATCCTTGCAGAACAGGCAAGTACTACAGACTACTGTAGCAGTGGTGCATCTGCCTGGATGGGCAATCAGCCTGTCAGTCTTCTGTTTGTGTAGTGGTGGTGTTATCCACTATACTGTATATGTGTGAGCTGAGTTACTGGTTGTAATTATTGTCTCTAATTCAAGTAGAAAGTGTAAAAGGGCCCATACTTGTTATATGTGAACACACCACAGCACAACACGCAGTGTGAACAGGGTTCAATTGTTCTCTGCAGCCGACAGTGGAGCGTGGGGAGCAGTGTGTGGGAAGGGTACCTTGCTCAAGGGCACCTCAGTGGTGCCACTGGCAGTCCTGAGATTCAAACCCACAACCTTTGCAGGGGCAACTCCCTAAGCACCAGGCCACCTTAAAATATAGCTTAAAATATCAAAGAACACACTGGCCACAGACGTATTGTGCAGAAATTCAGCCCTGGTTGTGAATACTAACCTCCCCCAAGATTATTTCCATTAGGAATCCCAGAATTTTCCTCATAACTGAATTGACTCTCTGTTCTCCAAACACAAGTGGTGCTACTTCCTCAGGCAGCAGCTGGAACACCTGTAGACACACCTGTAAAAACATACACACCTGATAGGTAGGTATCTTGACCACCCACACTTAAAAATCTAATATTTTCAGCAAACAGGCTTCGGTATCTGACCTTGACAGTCTGATAACACAGAGGTCCGTTTCTCATCGCTTCTTCTTTCATAAGGACAGGAATTAATTCTGCGATTTTACTCAACAGGGACGCACAAGTTTGTCTTAAAACTTCTCGTCCAGCTGTAATGTCCTCCAGGAACATGCAGACTGTTAAGAGATACACAAATAATGTAGTCTATATAAAATGCAGAGTTAAATAATACATACCTGCATCCATAGTAACTAACACTCACCTATCTGAAGGTCCTTTAATGACAACACCTGAAAAAATAGGCCTATTAAAGCAGACTTCCAGTGCGACAGAAAATCCATCAGCAAAAAGATCCATCTGAACATTTCCGTACCTGTTCTTGGTACAGCACTTTGTGAAGACATTTTTGGACCTCACTAGACACTAAAGCCTGGTCCACCTGAGCAAAGTGTTGCAGCATCTATGAAGGAAACAAAACACGATAATGCAAGTCAGTCAGTCACAAATGAGCACATAAAAGCAAAAACATGACCATTTTGTATCAGCACAATGGGCTGGGAATCACTAATACATATGGAAAGTGCAGTGAGGCATCTTATTGTTACAGTATAGACTAAAGCAGCTAAAACGACTGCAGCCTTCTTTAATTACAGTCCAGCAGTCCACTCTTGTTGTTTTGTTAATTAGTAAATTGTTTATAATGATTTATAAATATAAAACAGCTAAATATAAAACATGCATATACAGTCCTAAAAAGACTACAAACCATATAAGAAACAGAGTCCAAACCTTTGTCCTACAGCACATTTTGTAAAATGGTTGTAAAATGGGTTTCTATATATATATATATATGCAGTGTTGGAGTAACGCATTACAAAAGTAACGAATTACTGTAATGCATTGCTTTTATTTTACTTGGTACAAATGTCAGTAACACGCGTTACAATGCATTTTTAACCCGGAATGAAATAATGTTTCTTTTCTTCATACAAACTCGCCAAAATCACCGCGAGATCAGCAGAGGAGAAACGTCTGCGCAAAATGTTTCACTTCTTGTAGTCGGACAGAACAGAGAGATGAGTGAACCTGTAACTGATCTAATGTCGGATAGAACTGTTTTTAACCATAAGCCCAGCTCAGTCAGATACCACTTCACCTTCCACTGGCTGTGTAATGAGCTAACTGAGCCTCATGAGCTACATTTAGATTACCAAATCCATATTTCCAGTTATTTTGGTGAGAGTAACTTAACAGTAATGCAATAGTAGTGTAACGCCTTACATTTTAGATACAGTAATACTGTAATGTAACAAATTACAGTGAAATGACAGTAACAAGTAATAAATAATGCATTACAGTTTTGAAGTAACTTGCCCAACACTGAGTATATGGTATGGTCCACAATAACCTATGTCTCAGATAAATAACTTAAATGTTATTAATTTCTGTCACAGCCCACTGAAGTTGCACTTTACTTTGATGTTTAACAGTATTTTTACTTACTACTTTTGATTATTGTATCAATCCCTTGAACATCTCATGCTTTATAGGGTATGAGCAAATATTTCCTCAACACATTCACTCCTATGGGCTATATGGAACATTCCACAAGTCACATCATTAAAAGAAAGTTAATGGGAACTTCTCTTATCCTCATTTTAACTCACACTGCGATGCTGACTGACGATCATCTGTTATCCAACCTCATTTCAAAACTTACTTTGTATGCTTCTGGAGTAGGTTAACCCGTTTCTGAATGGTTAAATGCATGTTTTAGATTCAAAATGAAATCAAATGAAGTTTTGTTTACAATGTTAAAAGTCCTGAATGGACCACCGATGTATGCCCAATAAGAGTGAAGCCAGATGCATTCCTGAACACATTAAACAGCATGCCTGGTCAATTTTTCTGCAGGATGATGATGTGGTCCCAGACTCCAGCTGCATATCCAGCAGGAGCTGGACTAGGTGGTGCTGATGCTGCTGTTGGAGGAGCTTCATTGGAGAAGCTGGGATCTTCTTCAGCATCTGACAGGCTTCTTCCAGGGAGCGTTCCTTACTTCTCCTCACTGTGGCCCTGTTAGAGAAACGGGCAAAGGTGACAAAATTCTGACAAACCAAGTTTCCAGTGTCCATGTGCTGCTGTCCTACCAACCTCGCACTCTCTATGAGCTTCTGGATGAAGAGAACCAGTGTATTTTTGACACCTGGAGCGATATTATCCTCTGAAATGAATGAAGCGAGAAGTGCTTCAAACTGACACTCGTGTGAACTTGTAGAAATCATTGTGGCACAAGTCTGTTGTCGATATTTTTGTACAGATTTTGACAAACAGCTTCACTTCATGCCTTCCCTTCCACCTAGTGCTTCTTCTGTAAATGTGCTGCTCTATGCTAACACTAGCGCCCCTCACTGTTCTGGATGGTTTCATAGCTGAAAAGTCATAGTTAGCGGACAGATTTATTAGCTTATTCTTTATGGATAGATGACACCATTATTAGTCCTAAATCTAATGTTTGGTCGTTTTCAGCAGCCAAAAAAACCGTTTATTTAATGTTAACTTCCAAGCTAACAGACCTGTCCTGACAGTGCAGCCTCGTTGCCTAGGTAACTTAGCATAGTTATCTTAGCATAACATGTATCTTCTTTACACAGTCCTTGCTGCTCTTTTCTCTTTTTTAGTCCTGAAATGGATGAAAAGAAGGAGATACTGTATGGATGCGACACGACTGGATGGTAAAACTGTTCTCATAACTGGTGAGTGACTCATTTTTCTCCATTTAGATTGTTAGCTGCAGCTGCTGCTATATAGATTGTTGACAGAAATGCTTGAGAGTCCTTAGACCTTCAGTGAACCTTCATGATCTCTTTCATTGTTTAAATACAGACCCATTGGTCCACTGAATGTTTACTATGGTGCTCAGTCCCGCCCCTGATGATCTAATTTGCTCTGCAGTTCAGTTCCAGTCCTAATGTAACCTGATCTTGCAATTCAAATTGGTCAAAATACACTAAGTTAAATAGATAAAAGTATTGGGACGCCTGACCATTCCACCAACAGGGACTTTAATGACATTGCATTTAAATACAAAGACTTTAATATGGAGTTGGTCCCCCCTTTGCAGCTATAACAGCTTCCCCTCTTTTTGAAAGGCTTTCCGCAAGTTTCTGTGGGAATTTGTGTCCATTCATTCGGTAGAGCTTTTATGAAGACAGGCACTGATGTTGGACGAGAAGGTCTGGATCACAATCTCCGTTCCAGTTCATCCCAAAGGTGTTGGATGGGGTTGAGGTCAGGGCTCTGTGTTCTTCCCCAAACTGTGTCCACAAACGTGGAAGCATGGTGCTGTCCAAAATACCTTGGTATGCTGAAGCATTAAGATAGCCCAAACCCTGGAAAACAGGTGTGTCCCAATACTTTTGTCCATGTAGTGTAGGTGTGTTAGGGTTGGATCTATACTTTTCAGTAGATTAAACCCTCCAGGAGTAGTCTTGGACATGTCTAGGTTGAATGTGATCCTGCATTAACAGTTGACTTTTTTTATGTGTGCCTTTCAGGTGGAAACTCTGGAGTTGGTAAAGAGACGGCTGTGGCAGTAGCTATGCGAGGAGCCCGAGTCATTATCGCATGCAGGGACGAGGACAAGGCGAGGAAGGCAGTGAGGGAGATCAAGGCCAGGAGTCACAACATGAATGTCCTGTACATGGGGATGGATCTTGCCAACATGAGGTCCATACGAGAATTCGCCAAAACCTTCTTGCAGAAAGAGAAGAGGCTGGATATTCTCATCAATAATGCAGGTGAATGTGGTTGACATCTGAAATAGCCTTGTCAATGAAAAAAATGTTGTTACATGAAATAAATGTAAAAGTCCACTTTAGCTTTAAACTGTTCCTGCTGCTTTCCATGTGTGCAAGTTCTTACGGTGTCTTAAATCATTATTATTTGCATTGTCCTTACTATTATGTGCAATAACGTTATCATGTGCAATATCACTACTTATGTCACCTATATTACTACTGATGTCACAACGTATGCAATTGTATTGTCATGTGTGAGATGTGCACTACTTTTACATGCAATAACAGACATAGTATAGAGTGCAACTCCAAACCACCATTTGTGTTAACTAGTAAACTGTTTCAGCAGTAATAATATTTATTTATCCATAGTATTTCTATCCACCACTTTTGTTTTTTTAGAGTACTTTCTGGAGACTTTTATTTATATGATATTCTCTATTCTTGTCTTTGTGTTTGTGCAGTCATTGCATAAGCAATTTCCTCTGGAATCAAAAAAGGTTTTCTGATTCTGCTGTAATGGTTTTGGCATGTAATTACAATTATTCCCTATATATATATATATATATATGTATATATGTATATATGTATATGTGTGTGTGTTTTGGATTCTTTATATAGATATCCCCACATACACAGCACACAGCCATGGTTATTACATGACAAGCTCTTTTTCTGTCCCTCGGAAATGTCCAGGTGTGTCCAGTGTCCTCGACTGGACTGATGACAATTTCTCCATGTGTTTTGGTGTGAATCACCTTGGGCACTTCCTCCTCACCAGCCTGTTGCTGCCGCGGCTAAAGGAAAGCGCCCCCAGCCGAGTGATCACGCTGACCTGCTCCAACTACAAGTACCAGAGACTCGACTTCCAGGACCTGAACTACAACCTGTTCCCTTTCTTCACCTACTGCCGCAGCAAACTGGCCAACATCTATTTCACACAGGAGCTGGCGCGCATGATGGAGGGGAAAGGAGTGAGCGCATACGCAGTGCATCCAGGTGAGACAGTTACATTCTGTACTTGCACACATTCATACTTGACTCTGAAGCTTTATTCGCATTGCAGATGTTACAGCTTTTGTATGTGTTCCTAGACTGGTTATATATCCAGTTTGTGGGCATGTGAGCAGTGTGGGAGGTGACCATGTTAGAATGTGGGCAAATAGGTCCGTTCTGGGCGCATCCTCTTCAAACTAATAATAAGAAGTCACTTATGACATGAATTTCAATGTCATGTAAAAAAGATCAGTTGATTAGCATTGATGTTTGTGATGTAAATGTTACTGCAGAGTCTGCTGAGGCACAGCTATCACACATTTGTACAATACTTTCTTTACATGAAAAAGAAGACTTAGAAAAGTAAAAGTATTCAGAAATATCATTGTATCTTTGTGTCTTTTCCAAATGCTGCTGTTATTTATGGCCATTATGATTACTTGATTCAACTTGATTTAAAAATAGTTAATCAAGGTGTTCTATCCGCAGTTATATTCTCCTACTGGTTTCCATGTTTACCACATAGTGTAGTATAGTTTATATATATATATATATATATATAGTGTGTATACAAAATTGTCATTTCTTCTTAATTCTTTCTTGTGCAATATATTTTGTGTCCCATGCATGGTTTATTGTTCATGTTAATCTGTTTCAATCGCTTGACCTTGATTATTTGTCAGAATATTAGGGAGAATATTAGACTACTTACGTAACCTATACTGACAGCCCTGCTGTGATTTTCAGCCAAAGTTGCCACCAGCAGCACAGTTTCAAATGGCAAACAGTAAACATTGCGTGCGGTTTTCTTATGTGTTTGCATGTTGTTTCTTACCTATTCTCCCTGCTCCCGCCAGGTTACGTCCAAAGCAACTGGACCTGTCGCTACTCGTTCCTGTTCCAGCTGCTGATGAAGGTCATCATGTTTATGTTCTTTGTGTCGTGTGAGGCAGGGGCGCAGACAGTCGTCCACTGCTGCGTTTCAGACCAGGTCATTAACAACAACGGCGGCTACTTTCGCGACTGCAGACCTGCAAACTTGCAGACGTTCGCCAAGGACGCTGGCGTGGCCAAGAAACTGTGGGAAGCCAGTGAACGCTTGGTTAAACTAGCCTGAGAACTGGCTGGATATCTGTGACTCTTTTTATTTTATTTATGGAAAAGATAAAAGCTTGACACTTTTTGGTTTTGCATTTTCATTTAATATCCCGATTCCCTTTTTCGTTTCCAATTCAGTGTTCCGACTATTCATGTACCTCGTATGGATGTTCAGGATCATGCTGGAATAAATGGTTGTACTGATAAGATTATTTTTTGAAGTCTGATTACAGAGTGGTTACCAATTGGTCATGGCTGTTAAAACAGAGGGGAAAAAAATACTGAAACAGTTCCTTTAGTATTTAAATCTTCATTTTTATTTAGAACACTTGAACACATTTCCTTAAGTCAGGTATCACATAGAGCAGGTTCGAGAACAGAGCAACGATAAGAGTAAGAATAACCAGAGAAATAAAAGTGAATAATATCTTATACAGGAACCCAAAAAACTGACAGAAAGGGCTACCAGTGAAGACTTCAACTTCAGAGAAACTACCCAGTGAGGTGGAACGGAAGAACATCGGAGGGGAATAGAGTGAAAACAATACGGTGCTAAATAATAAAGAAGAGCTCTGTGTTGTCAGTGCAGGTAATATTACTACTTTTAATTCACATCTTTCTGAAGAGTGCACACGTTTAACTTAACATTGGGTGAGTCGCAACCGATATGGTTCATGAGCAATTCAAAAGGAAGTACATTTACACTTAAGGTGGGAGCATATCCCCCAGAACGCATTGCACTGAATGCGGTCAGAGTCCCCACAAACGAATAAAAGAACGACTTGCAGTTTTACTCCATAGGCAGACGTGTATTAAAACAGCACTGGCAAAAAGCACAACCACTATAATTACTTCACTGTCTACTGATGAGAATAACTGTATTGTCCGTGCCAAACGCGCATGGAATATTCAGTGCACTCCTGCTGTAAAGCTACTGTAATACTACAGCGCTTGGGATATCGAGAAAAAAAAAACCAAAGTCTCAAGACTCCTTGAACTTCATAAATGTCAGCCGCCCTGCATTGACAACAACGAGCTTAAATATAAAAGCATGCCATTGAAATATCACCACCGATAATCGTAATCTCATCAACATCATTATAACTTTCATTTATATAATCTTCATCTGTATCATCTTGAGACAAAAATAGTTTATGCACTTACAAAGCTTGGAAAATAGATAAGAGAAAAGAGGTTTAGTTACCCAGCATTCAATAGAAAATGAAAAATGACCAAAAAAAAGAGAAGTTTTAACACCAAACATTTTGTGTTTGAGTGACTCATGCAAAGAAATTCCAGCTAAAATGCTAGTAAACTGCCGCTTTAATACTGTGTGTCTGTTTAATAGTCATAATGTGCATCCTCATTTTTTTACATGATTATTTTCAATGCTAAACACACAAAGAAGAATATTAGTACATTTTTACATGCGGTTTTTATGTTATTTTTTAAACTTATTTGATTTTTTTTTTTGGATTTTGTCTGGTTTTTTTCAGGGAGTTGGATTGGCGGGGTGTTCTGAGCACACTGAAACATATGTAATAGTCTCATATCACTTTCTGCCAAGACGAAAGACGAGATGTGGCATCCAGAGTGGGACGTGAGGGGATCTTAGAAGTACACCCAGTCAACACACAACTCTAGAGCAAAAACAGACACCCAGCTGGTTCGTCTTGTGGGGTCGCTTCAGTTGACGAAGGGCTTTTGTAAAGTTTTCCTAGCTTTGTAAAAAGGGCCTTTCTGGACATCGGAGTGTCCATCAGTGTTGCAGCGATCTATACTATCCTGCTAAAGCCTGTTACCTTCACTAGAAGAGTTAAAGAGTAAAATAAGCTTGAGTGGAAAGTCAAAAGACCCCCCAAAAAAAAAGCTGTACAATAGACAACGAAGTTTAAAGGCATGTCAGAAACAAAAGGGAGATAAAATACTTAAATAAATAAATAAATAAATACGACCTGAGGACGCAAACAATGAACGAGCCTCCGAAAGGGCCTCGTTTGCCGCCTGGATTACGTTTCCATTCTGCGTTCTCAGACTTGCTTTCGGCTCCAAAGCCAAACAAACGCCAGCCGTTCTGGGTCTGATATGATATCTTCTTAAACACGCTTTATATAAGAAGAATTGAACTTTCCCATTGTCCTCCAATTGCAAAAAAAAGCAAACATCATTTCGGTTCCATTACCACATAACACAATCCTTCACACGCTGCCTAGCCACAGGGTTCACCTCCGCATCCAGGGTAGTAAAATGCTTTTCAAGTACAAACACACAGAATCCCCTTTAAAGAGCCTCGAAAAACTGAGAAAAAAATATATGTAGATATACATGTTTAAAAACAACATCGAGTTATACTGATATTTTCAAACGTCTGCAAAATTATAAATGATAGAATGCAAGAGGAAAAAAAAACGTGATTCTGTCAAATCAGCCCTACTTAGATCTTAGATCCTCGGCCTCCTCAGAGGTTTGTGCTACATGCCTCCTCCCTGTTGAAGCCCAGATGAAGCCTGCACGATCGTGGGTTAGTCTTCAGACTATGATATCACACTGAAGAACAGTATTAAAATAGACTAACCTCCTTCAAGTGGGTATATGAGGAATCCTATACAATAAAGCTGATGTGCCTCTCCCCAAGCAGGCGTCTGGACTTTAAAACACTGTCGTATGTAGCACCTTTGGCAGGATTATGGCTTATAGTAAGAGCTGGGCTGTGAAGCTACAGGTGCGTTACAGAAACTGTCCTGAATCAGACTCGAAATAGGCTCGGCCGAAACACGGGCGCCTTCCGACGTGCGTTGTGATGACAGTGTCGCAGTCCGGGTGCGGAAGCTGCTGAAATCAGGTTTAAAGAAGCGATACGGGACCGCAAAAGATCATATATTTGTTTGGAGAATGTGCCCTGTGTGTCTAATGTTTAAATAAAAGGGGCACAATTAAAGACTGGAAGACCCCAAACATATCGCTGTGCTCAAAATCACTCTGTTTAGGCTCTGCCCCCTACACACACACATTCAAACCTTCACAAACAAATCTGGACCGACTCTTGGAGTGTGAGCGTACAAACACACACACACCGAGTGAGAGCTCAAGCTTTAAATCATCAATCACATGGAGAAGCCTATACAAGAACACTGTGCTTCAACTACCTCCCCTTTCGTTACTATAGAAACAGCCACTGTGAATACACCGAGTGTCATGCTATCTGGAAAAAAAGAGGCGAAAAGAAAGACTTAAAATCAGAAAATCACCGACATCCAGAATCATGACTCGTACAAATGACACGCAATTGCTTTTTGTGTTGTAGTAGTAGTAATAATAATAAGAGGAAGAAGAATAATAAACACTAATAACAATATTAATGATCATATTAATAGTCTTAATAAAAACGTACACGGGTTAACTGGCGTCGGGACGGTGAGAGAAGAAAGCATGACGCGTCACTGACAGAGAACAAAGGGCCTTGCCATCCATTCCATTCAGGACCACCGGACTCCACTCAACACACACTCACAGCGGGATGTGGCGACACGGGTGGGTGGGTGTTAGGGTGGATGGGGCGGGGCACACGGGAGTGGGCGGGGTGGACATTGCACAGAGACGTGATTGACAGATGAGGGACGGAGCCCAGTGTGGTAGGGTCAGGCACTGCAGACTCAAAGCCACATGACACTGGACTTCCTCTCCTTCCTCCCTCTCTCTCTCTTCCTCTCTCCCTCCCTCTCTGGCTGGGCGCTCTTCTCAGATGTGGCTACAATGAGCTGTCCCTGCAAACACACAAACATACCACAGTCATCATCATCTCATCCTCATGATGATAATCATCATCATGACTTTCATCTTTGTACTTTCAAGCCAAACCAAGTCAACTTGTGAGCATGTTTAAAACACTGAAGTGTATTTCAAAGTACTGTACAGGCACTTATGTTTCACAGTCTAGCATCAAATGCTGAAATATTTAAATATATATAGATTCAAAGAGAATAAAGTAAGTAAATAAAATAAAAATACAATAAAAAGCCAACTCTTGACACTATAAGATGACCATCACTATACATTCAAAGTCAGAACGAAAAGGTGAGCTTTCAACCTGGACTTGTGTGTAGAAGAATATTTTAGAAGTGTGTTTACTCCTGAGATCATAGCATGCCAATATTATAGGAGCTTAGTATCATCCAATCACCAGTCAGCTCCTAACACCTTGTTACTTTGCTACTAATCTCAAAACTGATGTAGAAATGAGAGCAAAAATAAAGAGTGAACCATCATACAGGTCCTTATGGTTTAAGGGGTTCAATTCTTAACCAGAGTCTATTTTTACAGCAAGCTTGTTCCAAATTGTAAATCGTCGTCACATGGCAAAACAACTCTTATGTTGATACTCAAGGTGTCGGACGTCATGCTGAGCTTTGTTTAGTGTTCCTGTGTCACGTAGAACCAAAGTTCAGAACCACAACTGGGGTTTTAAAAATGGCGTGTTTATGAAGAACAAAAACACTCAAATTTCTTTTATTTTAGCTCTTAGAAACAAAGCCAGTGAACAAAACAAGATCTATGAACCCAGGAGCGCTTTCAGGGTAGTCTCCGCCCACATGTAGGTGGGGAAAACCTGCAGTGGGAGGGGCTCCGGAGAGTGGCATTGCGAAAGAAAGAACAAATGGCGAGCGTTTAGGAGAACAAACACCGGTGTTAGACTGATTTATACTTTACACATTTATATTTGCTGAAATCAGATTTTACTAATACGCTCGAAGGGTTAATAAGAAAAATGTTAGCCCTACATTTTTTTATTTTAAAATAAGTGAACATTAAACAAACATGTCTCATGTATGCAAACCATTTATTGCATTAATGATTCAACATAAAAAATCTAGCAGCTTTGGCTGAATTTGTGCAAAAGAAAAAATCACCAATTTTGACATATTCTGACACCTCTGGTACAGGTTGGGCCTCTTCTATTCATTCATTCATTCATTCATTCACCTAATCCTTACTAGGGTTGTGGGCAGTGTTGTGCCTGAACGCGTTCAATGAACGGTGTTCATTGAACACGTTCCTATTTTTCGTGAACGCTGAACTGAACAAGTCGGTTTACAAATTATGAACGTAAGCGTGAGTGATGTTCACTCTCGTGATACTGAACGCAGTTCACGCGGTTTGTTCTTAGGAAAGTGACGGGAAGTTCGGCTCTTTTCAGAGAGCCGACTCTTGTGGCACGGCTCCCAAAGAAGAGTCGTTTTTTTCGGCTCCCAAACGGCTCTTAGTTTCTTAGTATCATATTTTTGCCTAACTTGGCAAATACGAATGCTTTGTGTGTTAATAAAAAGTGGGGAGCGGCTCTCACTCGAAGAGAGTCGACTCTTCTGATTAACTACAAAGAATCGGCTCTTAGTAGCAGGCGAACACGGTGCTGCATGTCCAGATGCCTCGGCAGAAATACACGAGAGAAATAATCTTATAAAAGGAGGATACTGATGTTTAGTACAGATAAATACTGGATGTCTGAGTTTTAGAGCTGTACATGTTCACTAGTTTGATAAGGTTTAAAAAAGACAACGGCTGTTAGTTTATTTTTAGTTA